>JADBJO010000735.1:177500-185000 GCA_016801955.1 Conus betulinus
TCTCTCTCTCTCTCCCCCCCCCCCCTCCTTCTCTCTCTCTCTCTCTCTCTGACGACGAAAGAGTTTTCTTTCTGATTCAACCGTTCAAAAATACCAAAAAAAAAAAAAAAAAAAAAAAAAAAAAAAAAGAAAAGAAAAGAAAAACTCCACACTTATAGTATCAGCTGTCATTTTCCATGCCGTACAATTCAACATGTGTGCACATCACGGCAAGAGGTAAATGGAAATCGGAGCACAAATCATTGTTCTTGTCCATGGTCCCGGAGCACGAACATTCTTGGTCATGCCACAAGAGACTTGTTGTATGGCAACACGAGTTAATTATAGTACAAACAAACAAACAAACAAAAAAGAAGACAAATAAATAAAGCAGGAAACAAGTCAATGATCCAAATAGGTGACTTCCATAACCCTAATCGTGCGTGATCTCCCTTTCGGAAGGTAAATGATCTAATGTGTTTAACAATGGTTTAAGAGTTGTTATCCGGAAGAGTTTGTTGTTCATTTGTAGAGGGTGTCCTTTTTTTCTTATTTTCTTTGTTTTTCAATAACATGGTTCATCTCGAGGCCACATACATTTTAATCATACAAAACGCAGATCGTAATGAACAAAATATTATATAAAATGTGATAAACTAAAATAAATGGGTTTCGTCATCGTTTTGTTTTATATTCTACCAATCAGCAGGGGGTCTTGAAAATTTTAAGTCACAACCATCTGCAGCAAGTTAACTTTTGCATTTCTGCAATCGAATTTGCTTATTCATTCATCTATGCATATATATTCTTTGCATTCATCATATGTCCCACACAAAATAGGACTGCATTTTAGGAACTCACATACTTTTTTTTTTTTTAAACATCACCATCTGCATGTGTATAGAGAGATCTCTAATGTCCCGCCCAGAAAAGAAACCGTCCAATTTCGGATCATTATACAGTCGTATTTTTGCCATTGTATTTTCCAAACCATGCGTACTCCTGATTGTATTGGACATAGGCTTTGGTTGTTCAACCCAGTCTTGTTTGTGTGTATTTCATGTCGAAAGGTTGTTTTTCTTCATCATCTCCCCCCCCCCCCCCCCCCCCCCCCACCTTCTTTTTGTTGTTTGCTTTGTGTGTTTGATGAATGATAGCTTTATTTCCTTTACCTCAAGTTGTATGAAACCTTTTTGTTTGCTTATTTGTGTTGGCTTTCGAGTTTAGTCTACTTCACCATATGTAGTATTGTTTTTTTTCTCGCTCAGTGATGTGTGTGTGTGTGTGTGTGTGTGTGTGTGTGTGTGTGTGTGTGTGTGTGTGTGTGTGTGTGTGTGTGTGTGTGTGTGTGTGTGTGTGTGTGTGTGTGTGTGGCGTGTGTGTGTGTGCGTGCGTGAGTTCCCTATACAAAGAATAATGAAGAATATAGGGAGGGGGGGGGGGGGGAGTCGTCGCATGATCATGTTACTGTACATTATGTCGATATTAAAGCGTTGAAAGCGTGTTTTTCTACCTTCACTTTTGCGCGTGAGAACATTATTTGTGTGTGTGTGTGTGTGTGTGTGTGTGTGTGTGTGTGTGTGTGTGTGTGTGTGTGTGCGTGTACGCGCGCGTTTGTGTGCGTGTGCGTGTGTGTGTGTGTGTGTTGGGGGGGGGGTGCGTGTGCGCCTGCGTACGTGCGTGTATGTATGTATGTGTGTGTGTGTGTGTGTGTGTGTGTGTGTGTGTGTGTGTGTGTGTGCGCTTTGAGGGGGCGGGGGGGGGGGGGGGGGGGGGGGGGGGGGGGCGGTAAGCGAGAGCACCCCATAAAAGAACTGGTCTCAAACTTCTTCCATAGAAATTTTACGGTGTGGAGGGTGTGTGTTCGCGAAAGAAGTTGGCGCGGGTTGGGGGATGGGGATGGAAGTAGGGAGAAGGAACGGTGGGGGACAGAGAATACAGCTGTGTGTAAAAAAAAGACGTTGATTTGATAACAATTTCTATCAAGACAAACACAAAGAACGCGCAAAACTGCAACATGCATACCATTTTTTTCGCACAAACGAACCCACCCAGATCATATTTCATTTTAGTTTGAGAAGAAAGATTCACTAACATCAGATTTTTCACACCAATCTCTGCTCATACGTAAAAACGAAATATCGAGAATACTTTCAGAAGACTTAAAGTGGGGACCAAACAATTCACACGAGTGAAGTCAATTAAGTGAGAAATAAATATTCCTCACTCACGCTTATGTTTTTTAAAAGAAAAGTATAGATATTGCATCTCGTTTCCGGCACGGCAAAAACAAGTCGCTTCCACCACTCCCTCAAAATCAAAGCTAAACACATCGTTGTAAAAGAGCGACGAGAGAGAAGTTGCGGTATAGTGATATAATGCACGCTGTCCGACGCTCTTTATGGTGATGAGAACAGCGTTAAGGTCAGCCTTAGAACTTAGTCATTTTCTTAATGCTAGAGCCGTATGACGAGATTTGTGACAGAGAAACATACATAAGGTTTTTTTTCTTTCAATACTGAATACCTTTTTAATGGCTGATGACTGACGCGAAATCAAATACACGCACGCACACTCGCACGCATATACGGACGCATGCACACACACGCGCACATGCACGGACGCGCACGCACGCAAATAGATACACACGCACTCATACAGAGAGAGAGAGAGAGAGAGAGAAAAAAGACAGGGACAAGAAGAGAGAGAGAGAGTGTGCGAGTGTGTCACGTCACACACACACACACACACACACACACACACCAAAACACACACACACACACACACACACACACACACACACACACACACACACACACGGACGCACACACTCACACACACACACACACACACACACACACACACACACACACACACACACACACACACACACACACACACGCGCGCGCGCGCAACACACACACCCACACACACACACACACATACTCTCACCCCCGCACGCACGCACGCACGTCACACACACACACACGCGCGCGCGCGCGCGCGCACGCATGACTGAATACGCCTGCCACCTTGAGGTAAAAACGAAACTGGCAACTAGGACGGAGGTAACGAAGAAAACACGGGGTTGGCTGACGTATGGGTTGTAAACAATGCATCACTTTACGACACTGTCAAGATGGCTGCCTTCCTGAAGACAAATTGCACGAAACATAGATAAGCTCATCCCCCATAAATCAGGTCTGAGACAAGTTGAACAAGCGATGGTATTAAGCCATACAGCATGTTCCTTTCTCTTAGATTATATTATTATCTCGTGCAAAAGTTAAATACAGGAATGCGGGTTTTTTGCGTTCGCTCTTTCTTGTTTGTTCGTTTGTTTGTCTGTATGTCTGTAAATTATTTCAAAACCTGGTGTACGGTCCGTCACGCAATTTTACGAGCTGGTTTGTAGTTATATTTTTGAAGCGCAGGGATAAAACTGACGAATGCAGAAAAGACCGTCCGCAAACGACTGAAAATAGTGTCTGAGGATCCCCCCCCCCCCCCCCCCCTCCCCCCACCCCCCACCCCCTCCCCGTCCCTCTCTCATAGTTCCCACCCCCCGTTTTTTTCTGTACAGAGATGTACGCTCATAAGGTTCTTGTGCTCTTCTTGGTGAACGCTTTCAATCGTTTTAGTTGCCACAAGAATTAACCACAAGGTAGCTGCACCTGCTACGATGCTTACGGCATTGCCCCCTGTTTATCTGTCCAATCAATTCACTATATCCTCTCTCTCTCTCTCTCTCTCTCTCTCTCTCTCTCTCTCTCTCTCTCTCTCTCTCTCTCTCTCTCTCTCTCTCTCTCTCTCTCTCTCTCTCTCTTCTTCTTCTTCTTCTTCTTCTTCTTCTTCCACTTCCAACGTCTTCATCTTCATCTCCTGACACAACTTGCTCGGCAAAAACCACTTCCAACGTAACCCATGGCTTTTTTCTGTCTATGATCCCATCTCTGGAACTCTCTTTTCAAACATTTTTTCCGATGCCAGAATCTTCCATGAGTTTTTGTCGCTTGCTCTTTGTGTCCATGTGTATGACGATGGATAGGGAACTGTGGACGCGTGTGCGTGTGACGTGTTTGTCAGCGCCTAGGTCTATCGGTTAGGTGCGATATAATGCAAGTCATTATTTATGTCATTATAGTTTTGTGTCTTCACCCGCTCCCCTTTTCTTCTCCCCCCCCTCCCCCCACCCCTCCCCCCACCACCCTTCTTCTCCGTTTCCTGGTTGTTTTATTCAACCGAAGACCTGCCCCACACCAAATCTGAACCGAAGAGCTTTTCCTCTTCCATATTCCTATTGCCTTACCCCTCGAGCTACCCTTAACTAATCGCCCTCGTTGCAAGAGAAAAAAAAAAAAGGTCTGTGACTGAATCCTGCACTACCAGCTGCCAGGATGACATGGACAGTTCCACGACCCAGGCTCACAAGAACATCCGATGCAGCGGTAGCAGCAGCAGCGAGCTTGACGATGTACGCATTTAATCTGTGCACCTTGTGTGCCTGTGAGACTTTGGTATGTAGCGTGGCTACCGTCACAAAGCGTCGAACAGTGAACAACACCAACAGAAGACATCTTCCAAAAAGTCGAGTGGAGAATAGAAAATTTGTTCCGGTCACAAAGAAATCTTCATAAGCGGTCTGGATCAATCGGTATACATTTGGGAATGAGCAAGATCTCTATCGCACCTGCTCTTTGCTATTGTAGACCACACCGTTGTACCAAATAAAAACTCGTTGCCTTTTTTTTTTCCTCTTCACAAGGACGAATAATTGACATAAATGATGCGCGCGCTCGTGCGTGTGTGTTTGTGTGCGTGCGTATGTGCTTGTGTGTGTGTGTGTGTGTGTGTGTGTGTGTGTGTGTGTGTGTGTGTGTGTGTGTGTGTGTGTACGTGTGTGTGTGTGTGTGTGTGTGTGTGTGTGTGTGTGTGTGTGTGTGTGTGTGTGTGTGTGTACGGAGAAGGACCGAACCTTATGAAAATAAAAATCTATATCTATCTATCTATATACGTACATACATATACTGTACATAATATATGTACCGGCACACACGTTTTTGAATCCATGCGGTAACGGTATTTTTTCCCTTCTTTCTTTTTTTTTTCCTTTCTCCCTCCCCCTCCCCTTCTTCCGCCGTCCCCCTCCCACTTAAAAAAAAGTTTTATTACCTTTTCAACGGTGAGAAACGAGGGAAATGTGGATGATTGTATGTGCGTAGCTGCCTTTTTCTTTTCCATGGCATGGCTGAAATGAACACCAGCAGAGGTAAGAGAGGCGATACTCAACTTAATTAAAAGTATAAGCGTTAATAAAACGAGGTAGAGGAAGGAACATGGAAAGAGAGAAATCACTTACAAGTAGGTGCTGTATGCGTACGTGCGTGTGTGCGTGTGTGTGCAAGTGTGCGTGCATGTGTGACTGAGCGTGTGCGTGCGCGCGCGCGCGTGTGTGTGTGTATGTGTGTGTGTGTGTGTGTGTGTGTGTGTGTGTGTGTGTGTGTGTGTGTGTGTGTCTGCAAGCGTGCGTGCGTGCGTGTGTGTCTGAGCGTGCGTGCGTGAGCGTGCGCGCGCGCGTGTATGTGTGTGTGTGTGTGTGTGTGTGTGTGTGTGTGTGTGTGTGTGTGTGTGTGTGTGTGTGTGTGAGTGAGTGACTGTGTGAGTGTGTGTGTGTGTGTGTGTGTGCGTGTGCGTGCGTGCGTGCGTGCGTGCGTGTGTGTGTGTGTGTGTGTGTGTGTGTGTGTGTGTGCGCGCGCGCGCGCGCGCGCGCGTGTGTGTGTGTGTGTGTGTGTGTGTGTGAGTAGTGTTTTGTGTGTGTGTGTGTGTGTGTGTGTGTGTGTGTGTGTGTGTGTGTGTGTGTGTGTGTGTGTGTGTGTGTGTGTGTGCCTGAATACAGATTACATATTTATGTTAGAGGCTCATCACAGTGAACATAATTCCCCTGAACCTTGTATGTAATACTTTGAAGCCAAAAACGTCGTGAAACCGTGGAATGTTGAGCCTAGTCCCTAATTTCATTGCTGACGTGCCCTGTTCTCTCTCAACCACACTGTCATTCCTTCCGGACCATCACACAAGACTTACAGCAGCAGCGTGAACTAGAAACACCACACACCAACACAGCGGGCCATTAGTTGTTCTGTTAACCCTTTCACTTACTTGACGTGTTTATGATTTTCGAGACCTTTCCGTTTGACACGATGTCTCTCGCATTCCTCTGATGGTTGAATTTCAGTTTGGGTTCATAGACTTGAAAGAAACAATTATTATTCCGCCGAACGAAAGAGACAAACAAACCAAAGGACATACTCGACATGTTTCGATCTCTTTGATCTTCTTCAGGCGAGACACACAAGAGTCAAGACAATGACAACGAAGAACCATTCACTTGTCGCCACAAAAATTGGGCGCAAAATGTAGGCCCTATGCGGAATGGAAACGAGGCTGCTGGGAAGGAGACGATGCAGGTGAAAAATAACTATTCAGTTTCATGTAGAATTATACACACAAATTATTCCTGATACGTGTGAAGTACAGGTTTCACGTCTTTTCCCATGATCCGTGAAGCGCCAATATATCCACAAACTGGGAGAGCGAGGCCAAGGCTGCTGACAATTGCTGAAGGTCATCGCTGTAAACATTATGAAGAACACTTTACACCTGGATAAGTACAGAACAACCCACGATGCTACTTAAACATCTAATCACCGTGAAGAGGTTTAGTGTTCTCCGGCGCCTTTTCTTCCAGGAAGGGCGCACCGAGTGTCGTTGGTGTTCACGGAAATTTTCATGTTTTAATAATTAAAAAAAAAAAAAAAAGAAAAAAGAAGCAGGTTCACCCTCCTTGAGAATTCACCGTAGAGCTGTTGTTAGAAAGCAGACACATCGAAGAGAAAGCAGAGAAGAGAAGATTTCGGAAGTCTAGGATCAGCCAGACACTCTGGCAGTGAATGTGTTATTACTGTTCCTTCCGGTGCCAGGCCAAGCCTTTGGGGTCGGCTCCTCTTCAGTGCTGTCAGCTCTGGCACCACCCAAAAGGACATACGAGCCGCCGTTGGTGGTAAACTGTCTGAGCATGTCTCTTCTTCACAACGCTGAGCTGAGTGCCCTGAAAACCAATGTATGAGTTACCAGCTGTCGCTGCCATCGTCCATGCAGGAATAGTATAGTGATCGGTGAAAGCTGTCGAGGGATTCTTGGGCATTACTAACTGAACGCCCGTCTGGCCACAGATCAGAACTGACTCAAGGCACAGTTTCAAACTGTATTTATTTAAGTTACTGAATCAAGTTTCTTTTTTTCGCATTCAGTGGTGCTAAAGAATATTGACATTAAAATTACCACTTTACATTCTTAGTATTCAACGTTGAAGTCTTCAATTTCTTTTTTTTTCCTCTTACATTACAAGCAGCAAAGACTAGAAAGCCTGAAAAAGAAAATGGCGAAAAAGGCTCACCTAGGTGACATCTCCATGCAAACATAAATTCGTCTGAGTCTGTACCGTTGTTAATCATCGGGTGG
>JADBJO010000735.1:200000-205000 GCA_016801955.1 Conus betulinus
CGCGATGGACACCAAGCTTAAAGCACCGTGGGAAAATCTGCTGAAAAACGACAGACTGACTGCATCCGTGATGCTGGAGAGGACATCTGAATGGAACGAATATGGAACAGGTTTTGCATGACGTATGCTATTGATTCCATAGCTACATTTATGTAGATGGAGATTTGAAATGTGGTCTGAACGTTAACCTTTTCATAACTCTGCCAGGATCTCGCATATTTAATACAAATCATTTTTAGGATCATAATGGGGAAAAAGGCAAATGCGTCTTTTTTTTCTATCATACCGAAAATTTCCGTTCGCCAAAATATTCTAGACGGTTCAGTAACGACTAAGATACTTCTCGCTTCCTACTTGGCGAGATGATCAGCATGTTCTTTAGGAATAATCCTACAATGCAAAGGAATTTGTGCTTGGGCTAGACTAAAACAGTGACTTACTTTAGAGTGGGAATGTTCAGAAATCTACCAGAGTTGTGGGTTCACCCCGTGGGGGAAGTGGAGGTACCTACAAGAGTGATCAGGATTGGTAGACATATTCCCTTTCCCAGGAGATTTTCCACAATGTATTAGTTGTGTCTCTTCCGTCCTCGTTCTTTGCTCTACTACAACTTTGAGCCTCAGCTTGGTCAAGACTTACATGACGGATGAATTCTGGTACCCTACATTTGTTTTCATTTACAGTTCCGTTGTTCTGTTGATTATCATGCACCATTCAGATGTTTCACACCCAGCGCACACAACTGCCTACTGTCAATGTTAAGCAGCATTTTTTTAATGTTAACAATATCCATATTTCTTTTGCCTTTTGCAGAAAACATGACAAAGCAAGGCGATGTTTGCTTAATATTAACATTAAAAGGCGTCATTTTGTATAATGAGGACGTCTGTGTTTTTAATGCAAACTATGTTGTTGTCCTTGTCTGGTCGGTCTGTCTGTCTGTCTGTCTGTCTGTCTGTCTCTCTCTCTCTCTCTCTCTCTCTCTCACTCACACACACTCACACACACACACACACACACACACACACACACACATGGGGGGTGGGGGGATGGGGGGGGGGGGGGGTGAGTGTGGCGTGTGATCCTGGATCTGACCCAAAACTATTCACTCTGTTCGAAAACCACTCCCGAGTGAGTGATGTGCGGTTTGGTCCAAGAAACACCACATATACCTTCACGCTTAAACACCTTCACCTATCACAGAATCTTCAAGACCGCTGGGACGCCTCAGAAGACTTCGCAACCAGCTTCCGGCATTCCTCCTAGTTCTCAAGCTCTTAGTTGCTGAGTGTGAGACCAGTCTTCTGCCTCGTCGTACTGAATCTTAATGAATGGTTTTGGCAAATCCTGTTGATCGTGATACATGACCATACCATCTCATTTTCCTTCTTTTCACTGTGGACAACAGGTTTTCGTATGGTCCAATGGCTTGCCTAACTCTGGTCAGGACCTCAAAGTTGGTAATGTGGTCGTTGTATGAGATGTCAAGGATCTTGCGGAAGCATCTCATCTCTAATGCCTGAATCCTTCTCTCGAGCTCGGCTGTCAGAGTCCCACGTCTCACAGACATAGAGGAACAAGGCAATGATCAAGGAGCACATCAGTCTGATCTGGGAAATGATTGTGACGTTTCTATCATGCAGCAGGTGCACAAACTTATCCCCCTCTAAGTGACAGGAAGGTAAAACTGTACACGAGCCTTCACACTCCTTAGAAGATTGTTGCTGGACCGTGCCTCAAGTCACTCACAGGGGGGGGGGGGGGGGGGGGGGGGGGGGGGGGTGGCTTGTGAAAAACAGTTGGGAGTTGTTCCAACGGATCACACACACACACACCACCTTTCCGCCCCCCTCTTTCCACTGTTTCCCTTCCCACTCACTCGCTAGCCCAGTTAAGTCAGATGCAATGTGCTTTGATTGATAGGTTTTGTCGTTTGGGACACTTTGAAGGAGGGGGTCGATTTTGGAAAAAAAAAAAGGTATGTTGGGGGTTGGGGGTGGGTGGGGGGGGGGGTCGGTATGTGGAGTGCTTTTTGGAGATGATTGATCACAGCACGTGGCAATGGGCCCGTAGACCAATTCTCACACGGGGCGGATTTCTCTCTCTCTCTCTCTCTCTCTCTCTCTCTCTCTCTCTCTCTCTCTCTCTCTCTCTCTCTCTCTCTCTCTCTCTCTCCTACGACTAGTGGAAACATTTCTTGAAGAATTTTTATTCCACTGTATTTTCTGGATTTTCAACATTTTTTATTTCTGGATTTTCAACATTTTTTATACCTGCTGTAAAATTCACAAAACAGGGGAGAAGATCTGGACGTTTAGTATGTCTAATTGGAAATGACTTTTACAGTATGACAAACAAATCCCTATAAAATCTCGACTCTGCGATGCATTTCTTATCAAAAAGCAGTTGTTCGGGGTAGACAAAGATGTTCTACATATCTATTCTTATGTTCCTCCCGAGGGTTCGCCAGATTATGTTCATTTGATAGTGAAAACGGTATAGCTCAGCTGGAGGATTACATAACGGATTGTATACTGACTTACCATGATGTGTACGGGTTGTTGTGTGGAGATATGAACAGCAGGACTCTCTCTCTCTCTCTCTCTCTCTCTCTCTCTCTCTCTCACACCAGAGACTCTCCACACCAAATAGTGGCCCGGGTGCTAATGTTTCGCATGCGACGACGAAGCAAAGTCCTAATGTGACACACACTTAGTGCACGTGAACCAACCCAGGTCTAGTGGATGCTGTTGCTCCTGGCTTTAATCACTGTTAAACATTCCACTGTTGTAGGAAAGACCACTTAGAGACAGAAATCTACTTTTGCAGGAAAAATGCACGGAGACAAACAAAAAAATGAATATATGTATGATTAGTCAAATACATACATAGGTGGCACCGTGATACGGCGAGGCGCTTTTCTAGGAATAACAGCCCGAATTTCACACAGAGGGCTGCGTTGTGTTGTGACTGTGGAGTCACACAATGTGAGATATTTTCGTTTGTTTCCAGGAGCGCAGCGTGCTGGTTGGTATCACATTTTTTCAGCCATGCTGACACGCTTGTCTGTTTTATCCCGGGCCAATTTATCATCCTATGACACGCCTTTGCATCATACCACTCTCCCAGGATTACAAGATACTTTGTAAATGTCGTCTCCTCCTCCTTCTACGTTTTATTTTATCGTTCAGTTATTCATAGAAGAGGAGACAGAGAGAGAAAGGCGAAGGAGAGGGGAGTGTGTGTGAGTGTGTGGGGGGGGGGGGGGGGGGGGGGGGGGGGTGATTAGGGTGGTCGTCGTGGAGGCGGGGTGGAGGCATCTCTTTGAAGACGTGAGAAAAATGAATAATAGAAGAAAGATTAGTTGTGTTGCAGTTTTTGTCACTTTTTCACCATTGAGTTGGTCTTGGAATTTTGATAAAAGGCAAAGTATGTTTCATTTTTCCTACCTTTTGTTTTCGTTTGAAAGCAAAAAAAAATTTAATCGTGCTGCGTTTATATGCCTGTCTACATTTCACTCCCTGATTTTATGAATGAATATCCTCTATATCTCTCTCTCTCTCTCTCTCTCTCTCTCTCTCTCTCTCTCTCTCTCTCTCTCTCTCGTGTGTGTGTGTGTGTGTGTGTGTGTGTGTGTGTGTGTGTGTGTGTGTGTGTGTGTGTGTGTGTGTGCGCGTGTGTGTGAAAAGATATAATCATTTGGATTTGACTGAAACTCAAACATGGGTATTTCAAAATAATAGTCAGCTTAAAAAGTGGTGACACTATAAATATTCCACCTATATCTCAGAGAGAGAGAGAGAGAGAGAGAGAGAGAGAGAGAGAGAGAGAGAGAGAGAGAGAGAAGAGAGAGAGCTTCCAAATTTATAATTGTTTTTGTTGTTGATTTATCATTATTACTACGTCTGTTAAAACTGTAGTGTATATGCATGAACTGTCGGCTGGAAAAATAAGGGAGGCAAACCCTGTCTGTTTGTTTTTTTTTCCATTTTTGAACCGTTTTTTTGGTCTGCAAACCACTTTCTTCACTCAGGTACCCGCCCTGTCCCCCTCATATTTTAACGACTGTGAGCTGTCAACATAAACGTCGATGCTCATTAGAGTGTGTCTTGTCTTTTTTCTTACTCTCTTGCCTGTGTGGAAATACTCCGGCTACATCCCCCCCCCCCGCCCGCTGTCCTGTCACACAGCTATACATGCAGGTTTGCCCGTTCAACATGACCGCGTCTGTAGTTTGAGGGGAGCTGTTCAGTATGAGTTCGTCCGTAGGCCACCAGTCTGAGAAAGACGCCGCCAATTTGAATCCTTTTGGAGGTGTTTGGATATTCAGTCTTCCCTGTCCTATCAAGATCTGATATACTTCGCATCCTCTATCGCATCTGTCTATCTGTCTATCTATATCTGTATATCTATTTATCTATCTGTCTTTGTCTGTCTTCCTGCCTGTCTATCCGTCTATCTATCTATCTATATATCTATCTGTCTGTCTATCTATCTAGCTATCTGTCTATCTGTATCTATCTATCTGTCTATCATCTGCCTGTCTGTCTGTCGTCTATCTGTCTATCTATCTATCTGTCTATCTATCTATCTATCTAACTATCTATCTATCTATCTATCTATCTATCTATCGATCTATCTATCTATCTATCTATCTATCTATCTATCGACCTATCTTATTTAACACGATCATCAACACAAATGTTTCTTTCAGACAATATGTGCAATAGAAAGCAGAACGGTGGAAGCAAAGCATCTGCAAGACTGAAAAGCATGCTAGTCTAACCAGCAGCTTGATGGAACCTGGCTTCGAAGTCCAAGTCTTTGCCATAGAGATAGGAACAAAGGGGCTGTTAGCACATCTGGCCGTAATCACATGAAACAACTCTCTGCTCCTGGGATGAAGAGAAACAGAGCCTCTGAAGGAAATAGAAAAAGCACCTGAGAAGACTTCCAGCTGGATCTGTCTAGAAGAACCAAAACAAACTTCACGTGTATAT
>JADBJO010000735.1:210000-220000 GCA_016801955.1 Conus betulinus
TTTCTGTGCCTCCTCAGTGGTGTTATACCCTCGCCGCTCATACTGACACACTGGGCACGGGTAGCCCGGCCCCGCCCGATCCGCCGCTGCCCTTGCATCTGCAAACCACAGGGAGCAGTCGATGTCAAGTCGTCAAGAAGCAACCCACCGGAACAGACACTGCATTGTTGCCGCGTCATTTCCGTGGTGTTCAGTGGCGCCGCCTGTTCTGATCCAACATACGCAGGACACCGCGTACTAGCCTCCTTCTGACGACAGTAATTGCTTAGTCGCGGAGCCAGTGTGGGTGAGCTCTCCCTCCGGAGGGAGCCACCACATCCATCCAACGACAACCCCCATGGACTCGACGATACCGGTCCGGTGACCCCGACAGAATCAATTGATCAAGCCAAGGCCACAGATGTGGACAGGAAATAAAAACTGAGGTCACCATGAGAGCAGGGCATGAAGGGCCACAGAATTTGAGACTTTTTTTATGTTGATCGATGAAGATGAGGATGATGAAGATGATGCTACGGATTTCCATTCCGGTCTGAGACTGCATGACAAGGCTGTACTCTATGCTTACTTTCATAATATGTGCCGGCGTCAACCAGGCCGAGAGATACAGACACCTGCAGTGTTGGTCAGAAAATTAGAGCAACACTCTAAGAGACGCATCCATTAAGTGGTTGAAATTCGAGTGTGTGATCCCAGTTTTCTCAACTGAGCCCGTAGGAAACGCAACTTTGGGTAGGAGCCGGGCGGGGCAGAAAAATCCCAACGTGACTCTGATGGGAATCGAACTCACGACCTCCCAACTAGGAGCCCGCAACGCTTACCACATCGCCACGGAGGCTATTTTGTCTTTCAGGTTTGTAGCACTGATTAACACTTTTTTTTTCTTTCTGGTTCACACATTTTTTTTTTCCCTTTCTGGTTTTTAGCGCCGATTCACACCTTTTTCTTTCTGGTTTGCAGCATTGATTTGCACTTCCGTCTTTTTATGTTACCATTGATTCACCCTGTTTTCCTACCGTCCCAACGGCAGACTTGACTCTCACTTCTCTCCTCTTTGATTTGCAGGACTGATTTACGCTTCTTCACTTCAGTGTTTAACCGCGGTTATTCACTCTCTCGTTGTGTCGTATGTTACTGTTGTTTTAGTGTCCTTCATTTTCTTCCGCTCCGCAAACATTGATTCATACTCTTTCCTTCTTTGGTTTGCTAGTTTGATTAACACTCCTGTCCTTTTTTTTTTTTTTTTTTTTTTTTTTAGAAAGAGAGGGAGTTAGTTACCGCCAAGGACACAGGCAAACAGAGTACAGGACAAACTGTGTCTTGTCCTGTACTCTGTCTTTGTCCTTGGCGGTAACTCACCCCTCTCTTTCAAAATTTTGCTTCGTTTTCCGCCCCCAATCATTCCGTTTTGAAACTTAACTCCTGTCCTGGTTTGCAGAGTTGTTTTTTTCTTTTTTTGTTTGTCTGTTTTTTTTTTTGTTTTTTTTTTGTTTTTTTGTTTTTTTCTTTCTTTGTTTTTTCTTCTTTCTGATTTGTGGCTTCGGTTCCTTCGTCTGTTGTTCCTCTGATTTCCAGTATCCATCTGGTGCACAGCGTTGATTCAGACTGATTTTCGGTTTATAGCATCGATTCACACTATATCGTTTTTTTTTTAGTGTATTTTTCCGATTATGTGTTCGTTCATGCTTCTGTCCTTTTGTGGGTTTGCAGTGTTCAATCACACTTCTGTCCTCTTACTAGTTTCCGGTGTTGTTTCACACAGGCGTTCTTCTTCTAGTCTGCAGTGTTTATTCATAATTCTGTCCTTGTTTGCAGCGTTCATTCATAACCCTGTCCTTGTTTGCAGTGTTCATTCCTTCTTGCTCTCACCCTGTCCTTCGTTTGGTTGGCAGTATTTGTTCACGCTCCTGTCCTTCTCCTAGATTGCACGTTTGATTGACACTTGTTTTCTTCCTCGTTCCTTGCCTTCTTCCTTTCTTCCAGTATTTGTCCTCATTTCATCTGTTTCCTTTATTCCTTTCAGATTGTCGGTGGACAGAAGAAGCAAACTCAGTCGCCGATAATGGACAAGACATCAATGGCAACTTTCAAACTGAAGACGAATGTATAGACCAGTGCAATGAGACGTGTGTGTAGCAGTCATCTATAACTACCCAGCCTGCACTGTCTTCTATGAAGCACCCAACATTCAACCAAACCCCCTCACTTCTACCTCCGTGCTAATCAAGACTTGTGAGACAGGTAAGCTGGCCGACCATCTTCCACATGGGGACGAATGTACCAGCTGGTTGGTGTTGTTCCAACTTCTTGAGTTCTTTTTCAACGTGCAAGGGGTCAACATGGTAGTATTAGTAGCTCGGTAGAATGTCAGATTAATGTCGAGAAAAAAAATCAGATAGACTCCACGTGACACTTGATTTTAGCTGCCCAGCTGTGAGGTGCGAGGAGAGTCATGTGTCACAAATTGGGGCATTCAGGGAAAGAAGAGAAAGCTGTCACTTTGTAATATTAAAACTAGACGTAAAACGTACGTAGATAACAGCCGTTACGCACTTCGACTGCGCCATTTCAGATATAGAACAAGCAACGCGTGAGCACGTGCGCGCGCGCGCGCGCGCGATTGTGTGTGTGTGTGTGTGTGTGTGTGTGTGTGTGTGTGTGTGTGTGTGTGTGTGTGTGTGTGTGTGTGTGAGTGTGAGCGTGTGTGCGCGCGAGGGGGTGAGGTTGATAGTGACTATGGCATCCATGACAAACCAGCTTTTTCTCGTTTCAATGAGTAAATTAGAAGTGCTGTCCTTGTCAGAGTAGCCGACAACATTACTACAGACCTGCTGAACGAAGAACAGCATTTTTTTTTTAAACATTAAGATTAAGGACACACTGTTCATGAGCTGTTGATAAACGGAATTATTTGGAAAACGTTGAGGAGAAAGGACTTCAGAAAAATATTTAGAATGATTCAGTGAAGACCTTTGGAGCGTATACAGTGTACAGAAAAATTGTTGAACCTGAGCTTACATGAACTAAGTCAATTTGCGTTTACAATGTTCACAACACACTAAAATGAGATAGTTGACAAGAATTGGGTGATTAACGAAAACTTCAAACTAAGCTGCCAGATTTAAATGCCGAAAAAACCGCCCGATCAATGGACAACAGAATGGTAATACCATCAACATACAGACTAAACCAGTCTTAAAAAATGTATGTGATAACTCCGCCAAACAAATGGACCAACGAATCACAAGACAAAACACGACGCGTTTGGACCTCTTAGGTCTTTATCAGGCAAGATAAAAAAAAAAACAAAACAACTCACGACAACGAAAATGAAGAACAAGCAATCAACGCCAGTCTTGCGCCGACTTGGACAACATAAATGATTGCTTTCTTCATTTTCGTTGTCGTCATTTTTGTTTTTTTTATCTTTTTTATCTTTCTGTCGTGAGTTGTTGTTTTTTTATGAACAACACGCAGGCAACGAAAATGAAGAAAAGCAAATCAACGCCAGTCTTGCGCCGACGCGTTAAATGATTGTCTTGTCATTTTCGTTTGTCCTGCGTATGTCTTGCCTGAAGAAAAGCTAAGAGGTCGAGACGCGTTCTAAGATTTGTCTTGTGATTCGTTTGTCCATATGTCTGGCGGAGTTATCACATATGCAATCTAAGACTTGTTTTGTAAACAGCCTCATACACGAACCTGTGCAATCAGACTAAATCAAAACAGCCTCATACACGAAGCCTGTGCAATCAGACTAAATCAAAAACAGCCTCATACACGAAGCGTGTGCAATCAGACTAAATCAAAACAGCCTGATACACGAAGCGTGTGCAATCAGACTAAATCAAAACAGCCTCATACACGAAGCCTGTGCAATCAGACGAAACCAAAACAGCCTCATACACGAAGCCTGTGCAATCAGACTAACTTAAAACAGCCTCATACACGAAGCCTGTGCAATCAGACTAAACTTAAAAACAGCCTGATACACGAAGCCTGTGCAATCAGACTAAACCAAAGCAGCCTCATACACGAACCTGTGCAATCAGACTAACTGAAAACAGCCTCATACACGAAGCCTGTGCAGTCAGACTAACTGAAAACAGCCTCATACACGAAGCCTGTGCGGGACCTGGACCGACACAGTAAGACCATCACGGCACTTCTTTTATCAGCAGCAGGCTGGGGGAAAAAAACCCAGCAGTTACACGAAATGCCAAATAACGTTCATGGCATGGCATTCTGCCCGAAGACACCCAGGCCGAGAAACAAGCTGTCAACCTAGAAAACTTCAGTAGCAGGTCTATTCTTCTCTGTGCCGCCGTTGCTGCTGCGTTCATACAGAGAGTTGTGGTGGTGGGGGGGGGTGGGCGCGGGGCTGATGGTGGCAGCAGTAGTAGTAGTAGTAGTAGTAGTAGTAGTAGTAGTAGTAGTAGTAGTAGTAGTAGTGTAGTACGGCAGCAGTAGACATTCTAATAACTATATTTTTCTTGTTATCGTCAGCAGAAGAAATGCTGCTCACTCCAGCTTTTTTTTTTTCTTCTTGTAATTATTACTTTTCTTGTTATCGTCAGCAGAAGAAATGCTCATAACTAGCTTTTTTGTTCTTATAGTTATTAGTTTTTTGTTATCGTCAACAGAAGAAATACTGATAACTCTAGTGATTCGTTTTTTGTTTTTGTTTTTTGTTTGTTTGTTTGTTTTTTTTTTGTCGCTGTCATCATTCCCCTCACATCTGCTGACAGAGATAACGGAACTCAACTGTACGTTCGGCGTCAGTGAGGATCTGTTTGAAGACTGTAGCCTGTTCCATGATGACCTGGCCGGGTTCAAGTGGACCACGGGCCTCAACTTGGTAACCACTGACCACGATGGAAACGGTGGTAAGTGTCAGAAGCCTTATAAATTTTATCAACGTGTACACCGGGTAGCCGTTGGGGGTGGGTGGGTGGGGGGAATTGGGGGTGGAAGTGGGTACAGAAGCGCCAATCTGTAATGTTTTCTCATGTCCTGTCTTTAAAAAAATGATACACATTCGGCGCAGTTTTCAGGCAGCATGGAGAGAGAGAGAGAGAGAGAGAGAGAGAGAGAGAGAGAGAGAGAGAGAGAGAGAGAGAGAGACAGAGAGACAGCAGACAGACAGACAGAGAGAGAGAGAGAGAGGTGCGAGTAGAGGTGGGGGACGTGTGAAGTCGCGGGGAAGGAGGGACATCTACTGAAGTAGATGATGAAATAATTTTTGTTCCTTGATGTGAATCTTTTTTTGGCTAGAAATTTTAGGGCATTAGACGGCCTTAGGGATCGCCTGATCACCTGATTCCTGTTTGGAATCTGTGTAAGAATAGTAATACCAATACCTCTGGGAAGATCCAGAGAGAATCTGCCACACTTTTCCCAGAAATCAGACGTGTTGATTTTGTACCGTTGTCATTTAAAGAAACAGCACAGCGGCTTTTGCTTTTCGTCCTATCTGAAACTAGAAATGTCTTCTTTCCATGCTTTTTGTGAAGTGATCTATGGTATCTTGACCTCGTTTAGATATTTTTACTGAACGTTGAAAACATGTGATTCTCTAGGTAAGCATATAGCGCCTGTGGGATTTACATATTCATATGACCAGACATGGAGCAAATTCATGTTATAAATTGCGGAATCGTATGCTGCTATTCATGTTGTAAGTGCTGAATGTTAGTGAGATGCATTTACATGAGTAACGAAAAAAAATTGTTGTATGCTTCTTTCGATTGTAACAACACCAGTGCTTCTTCCTTTTCCTTTTTTTAAAAATCCTAAGCACATTATAATGGTAAACAGTGGTGGCATTTTCCTATACACTCTTCCGTTTCGACAACAACCCTGATTTGATGTCTAGAAAGTGTTCTGATTATAATGCATTTTATTAATCAGGAACCACGAGTTCTTTTAGCGCAGAGGAAGGCAAATGTAGAGGAGGAGGGATAATTTCAGATAATATAGTTAATGTTCTATGCAAATTTTCTCAAAGATAGTTTTTATGTTGTTGTTCTTTTCCTTACGGATCTCTGTCTTTTTCCATGAATGTTTTCAGGCTACGCGTTTGCTGATCTGGAAGGAAAGATACAGCTGGACACAGCAATGCTCCGTTCATTCGTGCTCACATCAGAGTATAACTGTGTGACCTTTTGGTACTACATCACTGGTAATATATCTTTGTGTCGTCATCCTTGTGAAGTTCCATCTTATGGAGATATATATGTTTTAGCCTTTTGAACGAATTTAACGAAAGTACAGATCACCGAGAAGATACCCTGTCTTCTACATGGACAACACTTTTCTTATATGATTGCTACGTAATTTTCAGGGCAATCTTGCGGTCAATGTTTAGCCGTGTTTAGAGTCTCATGGGTCTGGACGCAAAGTTAACGAAATGTCGAACAGAAATAGTAATCTCTAGCAAATAGATTATTGGGAGAAAATGCGCAGGTTTCCATTCCCCAGTAGATCATCGCGTTAATTTCAATACACTTTTTAATCGTTTTCGAAGGATCATTCAAATGTACACATGAAATAAAACGAAAGGATGATAAATGTATTAACTTCAATTGACAAAAACAATCAACAAAGACTAAAGTAATCAAACAGTTTGAATGTTGAACTGGTGATGAAAAGTATATTTCTAACTAAAAGAGTTGTACGACAGGCAATTGGATACTTTTCGTCTTGTATTTGGGGAAAAAAAAAAGAAAAGATTTATAAAGTCTAAAAAGCATTGCAAAACACCGGTTTGCAATAACTCCATTCTGTGGCAAGCGTGGACAGACCATCATTAATAGATGGATTGTATTCTTCAATTCTGTATCTTTGGTTCAGAAGCCTCAACGAATTTGGTGACTTTTGTTTTTCCATTTTATTTTTTTTGATTGTACAGCTTGGTAAGCATTATGATGAGGTAAAAAAAAAAAAATCAGTAAGATAATGCTTAATCACTAAAAAAAAACAACAACTCACGTCAAATCTTAACGTTGTGTGTACTTTGCCACACCCTTTTTTCATTGAACAATTTTTCCAGAGATTAGAAAAAACCCTCTGACATTTGTACAACGACGCCAAACAAAGTTCGATATAATCTCTCTCACTTCCATACAGCAAGCTGATTATTGTAGGCCATGATTCCATAGCATGTAGATAATTATTTGTATGAAGAATCCGGTAAGCAATTCCATTATGTATTATTTTCAACTGACATCGTTAATTCCATGATATTACAAAAAAACACACTTTTCAATGGACACCCGCATTTCGTTTTTGCGACATTTTACATGACAATTAGGGTGTCATCAATTTGTGATAAAAGCTCATGCAACCGTTTTGATTCTTTATGTACGATGAGAAAAAGTCTTAAAGCAATGGGCACATCCACATCGATACTATTACTGTTGATATTTGGTTTCGTCCCAGTTTCTACGACCTATTCTTCACCTGAGGACAGCAAGCATTTAAATCTGACCAAATGATTCTAACAGTCAGATTCATTCCTAAATTCATGATGTTACAATTTCAACGTTGTTTTTTTTTTCTCAGGAAGAAATTCACCGTTTTTCTCTCAGAAAGAGTTTCATGGCATGTTTTTCCTCGTTTAATCTACTCATTGTTTTTACTTTCTTTATAAGCAATGTTTATGCTTCCATTGTTAAACAAATATCTAAAAAACCAAAACCTTGTTTGAATTTTTAGGCTTCACATAAAGAATATGTTATTTGTTAGTTTCAAGTGAATTCATCCAAAATGAGTTTTTTTTTCATAATAAGATACAAAAGTTGATCAGCAAAATTCTTAGTTTTTGAAGTAATAGACACGTGTTTTCATTGTTATGCTATTTGTTTCCATTTATGATTTGTAAGTCTGAGTTTTCCTATCACGTATAGACATACGACGTCATATTCATTTGTAAAGCCATTGCCTATTTACCTTGTGCTTCATTTCCACGTTGAAATTACATTCTGTTGAAAACACTACTTCTTCGACCTACATTTATATGTATTCACCTACCTCCAAATCAACAACGCACACAGACACCCCCCCCTCCTCCCTACCACACACACACACACACACACACACACACACACACACACACAATAAACTAATAAATTCTTAGGATAAGTAGTCGAGCGCCATTTCATCAACTTACAGAGCAGCTTGGTGTTGCAATGACTGCAAGAAATATTCAATTATAAACAAAGCTTGCTCTTATGTCTTAGATTGAAGAAATAGGGGGAGATAAGCATTCATATCTGCAGTGGTAGATAATTCTGCCTAACTAACAGTATGTGCTTGAGTGGGTGAATGGGGAATAATAAATGCTTCTCAACATGAGCCTTCAGCAGTCTCCCAAGGGGGAGACAATCTCCAATGGGGAAGAAACTCACTAACATATAACTCCTTGTCAGATACCGGTATTTCGAAACCTGATTGTTTCTCCTCAGTGACCGCGGAAAATGATAACTTGACTCCTCTGCCTACATGA
This sequence comes from Conus betulinus, assembly GCA_016801955.1. Lineage (NCBI taxonomy): Eukaryota > Metazoa > Mollusca > Gastropoda > Neogastropoda > Conidae > Conus > Conus betulinus. The sequence goes on from JADBJO010000735.1 coordinate 218,504, forward strand.
TTTTCGTTTGCGTCTTAGGTGGCACCTTTGGTTTTTTTTTTTTTTTTTTTTTTTTTTTTTTTTGAGAACTCAACAAACATTCTACGGTATTGACCACCAGCCTTTTTCTGGGATAGCATTCTTCGTAAAACCAAAAAGGCAGAGGAGTCAAGTAAAGAAAAAACAGGCACACTGACAAATAAGGAGAACGGGGTTGGATTAAACCAACGAACGCACAGGGGAAGGACAAGATGGAATTTTAGAGTTTGAAGTGCAATAATAATACAAGTGCTCGAAAAGGTCGATGGGGACCAACCGTATTGTAACGGTTGTACTCGAGATTGCAGAAGTATTTGGATACGATTTTGCGAAAAGAAAGCATTCAGTTCCATGAAATAACTGAACACACGTAAGTTAATCTGAAATGTGGAGTTTTAACTGACTCTTTAAGGACAGAGGCTGGGAATGGCAGAGCTGGCATCGAAACTTTGCAACACATCTCACTGCTCAATAGATAAAATATCTTTGTTGATTCTGGGTCCGATTTTTTTTTACGTGTGAATCTGCTAGAGGAAAACGTTGAGGTCTGTGATGTTCAATGGCGTTTTAATTCTTTCTTTACAGACGCAGATCGTAATTCTTTCAGTCTACTCAGTGCTGTGGAATCCACGGGGACTGTCAGCACTGTGTGGACGCATGACGATTACAGCTTACAGCTGTGGCGTCGCGCTCAAGTGGAAATCTCAGGATCCCCAAGACGGGTAAGTGACGGTAAACACAGTCGGTACTAAATGTCTATACTGAAACGAAATTCGACCCACCAAAATAAAACCAGTTGGCGACATTTCTTGGTGACAAACAAGCCAGCGAGCAACAGTCAAGTTTCAAAACGGAGTGACTGAGGGCGGAAAACGAAGCAAAATTTGTAAAGAGGGGTTAGTTACCGCCAAGGACACAGACAAACAGAGTGCAGGACTAGACACAATGCATTTTGACCTCTTGGGTCTTCTACAGGCAAAAGCAAATAAAATTTAGGACAGTGACAAGAAGAACATGTAGCCATTTAGTTTACAGGAGAAGCGAAGCTATGTTCTTGTCACTGTCCTAAATGTTATCAATTCGCACGAAGAAGAGCCAAGAGGTTCAAAATGCATTGTGTCAAGTCCTATACTCTGTGTCCTTGGCGGTAAGGCGGTGAGCAACAGTCAGTCAAGTTTCAAAAACAGAGCGATGTAGCAGGTAAGGACATTGAACATGATTGTGTTAAACTAGCGAGGTTAAGTAATTTGTTTCATCAAATTATTTGCCGAAAGTATGTTGATCGGAGTACGTTAACATCGTTTGCACGCACACGCACAGTCACACATGCACGCACGCACGTACGCACGCACGCACGCACGCACACACACGCACACATACACACGCGCGCGTGCGCGCACACACACACGCACACACATACACACACACACTCACGGACGCACGCACACACGCACACACAGATATACACACACACACACA
>JADBJO010000735.1:225000-227500 GCA_016801955.1 Conus betulinus
TCTTGCATCTACCGTAAGGAACATCCCCAGCTCAGAACAACTTGTCGTGGGTGACTTAAATGCCAGAGTGGGTGCAGACAGACAACGACTTGCCTTGGTACCTTCGGAGTGGGGAAAATGAATGAGGACGGACAGCGACCACTCGAGTTTTGCGCCTGTCACGAACTGTTCGTTGCTAACTCTTTCTTAAGACAGAGCCTCAACACAGAGTCTCCTGGAGACACTCACAGTCAAAGCATTGGCACCAACTGGACCTGATCCTGGTAAGAAGCTCCGCTGTCATATACCTCTTACCACAGCGCAGACCGCGACACAGACCACTCCCTGGTGTGCTGCAGGATCAGGCTGCAACCGAAGACTTCCACTGCTCAAAGAAACAAGGGAGCTTTCGTATTGACATCAGTAGGATTTCTCAGCCAGATCTTGTGGAACAGTTCGCAGAGACCTTTGAGAGAGAATATGATGCTTTGCAGCCCGGAGACTCTGCCACAGAGAGACGGGAAACTTTACAAGTCACCATGCACGGCACTGCCCCGGCTACCTTTGGGAAGAAAACTTCGAAGTCTTACGTCTAGTTTGAGGCCAGATCGTTAGATATGACTCCCATTATTAAGGCCGAGCGCGCCGCACTCATTCGGTACAAGCAGTCACCCAACGAGAAGAAGCCGCAGATCCCCCAGGGCTGCAAGGAGCAAGGCTAAGCTTAATGCCAGGCGCGGCGGTGCGCCGACGAGTACTGGAGAGAGCTCAGCGAGGAGATACAGAGAACCGCTGAAAGAGACAACATCAGAGGAATGTATGACGCCGTCAAGAAGGCACTTGGACATGCAGAGCAAGACGGCTCCCTTCAAATCCTCCACTGTGGAAGTAATCAATGACCCCAGCCAGCAGATGGAGAGTTGGGTGGAGCACCACTCCGACCGCTATTCCAGAGGGAACACTGTGACCTCCTCAGCCCTTGACGTCATCAAGTGCATGCCAGTCATGGAAGAGCTTGACGTAGCACCAATCGTGGACGAGCTCAGCAAAGCCATTGACAGCCTGGCATCAGGCAAGGCACTGGCAATGACGGCATTCTTCCAGACGTCGTCAAACACTACAAGACTACCCTTCTGCACCCTTTGCATGCAGTCCTCTGTCAGTGCTGGAATGAGGGAGCTGTACCGCAGGACATGAAAGATGCTAAAAATTGTCACCCTGTACAAAAAAAAACAAGAGCGAGAGGAGCGACTGCAATAACGACAGAGGCATCTCTTTTCTTAACATCGTCGGCAAAGTCAACGCTCGGATCCTCCTGATCCGCCTGCAGAAGCTGGCTAAACGTGTCTACCCAGAATCACAGTGTGGCTTACGCAGAGAGGTCCACGGTAGACATGGTCTTCTCCCTTGGTCAACTCCAGGAGAAGTGCAGAGAGCAGCTGATGCCCCTGCATCTCACATTCATCGACCTCACCAAAAGCATTCGACCTAATCAGCAAAAATGGTCTTTTCAAGGCTGTGTCCATTCCCTTACCCTCTTGGGATCTTCTTTGCTCTCCTCCTGAGGCATGCATTCAGCACCGCGCAAGAGGGGATCTACCTGCGGACCAGATCAGATGGCAGGCTTTTTAATCTCGCTCGCCTAAGAGCAAGGACAAAAGTCCGTGAAGCCGTCATCAGAGATATGCTGTTTGCCGATAATGCCGCTGTTGCGACCCACACCCAGCGGGTATTGCAGTCTTCTGATGGACCACTTCTCCCAGGCCTGCAAAGACTGTGGTCTGACTAGCAGCCTAAAGAAGGCAAAATGTCCTGGGTCAAGACACGCCGTCACCACCAGCTATCACCATTGATGACTATGAGCTTTATGTCATCCATCAATTCACATACCGTGGGTAACCCATCACCAACAATCTCTCCCTTGATACTGAGATCGACAAGAGGATCGGGAAGGCAGCCACAACACATGGTCGCCTCACACAAAGAGTGTGGACAAATCCCAAGCTGACCACAAGGACAAAGATGGCTGTGTATAACGCCTGTGTTCTCAGCACCTTGCTGTATGGCAGTGAGACTTGGACAACGCATACTCGCCTGGAGAAAAGGCTCAATTCCTTCCACCTCAGAAGCCTCCGGCATGTACTCGGCATCTCCTGGCAAGACAGGGTGACTAACACCGAAGTCCTATCTCGTGCTAGCCTCCCTACCATGTATACCCTGCTAAGACAGCGTCGGCTGTGTTGGTTGGGCCACGTTCGCCGCATGGAGGATGGTCGCATCCCAAACGACATCCTCAATGGAGAGCTTGCCGCAGGGCAGAGAAACATTGGCAGCCCACAGCTGAGATACAAAGACGTTTTAAAAGAAACATGAAGGCGCTTAAGATCAACACTGAGTCCTGGGAGGATCTCGCAGGAGACTGCAACAGCTGGGGAAGCGCTCTCAAGACTCAGCTGCAGATTGGGGAAAACAAACTGACAGCTGCTGCAGCAGAAAAGCGAGCCCGCAGAAAGGGATGACA
>JADBJO010000735.1:232500-257500 GCA_016801955.1 Conus betulinus
TGTGGTGTATGTGTGTGTGTGTGTGTGTGTGTGTGTGTGTGTGTGTGTGTGTGTGTGTGTGTGTACAGACAGATAGACAGACAGACGGATAGATAGATGTAAGAACACTCGCAGTATTAAACATGAGTTACTTCGATTTGATTCTTTTATGATAAAATTCCAGTTGTTTCTTTCAGCCCCAGTGCAGACTTAAATTGCACAGACAGGAAAGTGTGTTATGACTCCATGGTTCAGTCCCTGGCAGACGATGCCCAGTGGCTCTTGAGGCAGGGAGTTTCTTTGGATCTGCTGGGGCCCAGTGCAGACCACGGAGAAACAGGAGGTAAGTGCAGACACCATACCAGTTGTTTGGATAATCATTTTCATTTGCGCTAAACAACAATAACAAAAAAGTTTTTAACCAGCCCGCTGTGCAAAAGTGGCTGACGTCGCGGATCTCCGACTGGGAGGTCGTGGGTTCGATTCCCATCAAAGCTATTTGTTCGTGGGATTTTTCTACTCAGAGCTGAGTTTGCTAAGGGCTCAGTTGGAAAAATTGGGGGTCACATTCGAGTTTTTATCCACCTAATGGGTGCGTCTCTAAGATGGTTGCTCAAATTTCCTGAATAACACCGCATGTGTGCCTGCATCTCTCGGGCCTGGTTGATACCGGGATGTATTTCAAAACTAAGCGTAGAGCACAGCCCTGTCATTGCTGTCTTAGATCAGAATGGAAATCCGTAGAATCGTCTTGTCATCCTCATCCTCATCGATAAGCATTAAAATGTCTCAAACGCTGGGGTCCTTTATGCCCTGTTTTTATTCTGACCTCAGTTTTGATCAACTTTACACGCCCGTGCACTTGATTTGGTTCTGTCGATGTCACCGGTATCAACAAATTCATGGGGACTATCGTTGGACAAACGTGGTGGCACCCGCCGGCGGGAGAGCTCACTCACTCCGGCTCCACGACTAAGCAATCGGTGTCGTCATTAGTGGGCAAAAGAAGAGGTGTCCTGCGTATGGTTGAGCATGCACCACTGAATAGCACAGAAGTGACTCGGCACCAATACTGCGTAATCTCTCGTGGGTTGCCTCCTGACGACCTGACATTGACCATTCCCTGTGGGTTGCCGTCGCTAGGACTGTGGCCAGATGGGCCCAGGCTGAGGCTGAGTACGGGAGGCCCTGAATAAACAGCATGGATCCAACGCTATTACAGTGGCGAAGGATGAACCAAGAAAAAAGTAGTGTCACATAATGCATTGGAATCCTCAATGGAATTTGTGTGACGGTAGTTTCCGTTGAGTAAAGGATGACAACCGTGCAGGTGTAGCTTCATCCTGTACATTTTCACGCAGCTGACTGATCAAGCACTACCTGTATTGTGGATACTGGTGGATAGAGAATTCTATTCGCTATCAGAATCAAGTTCTGAGGGGTGCTGAAATGGTCTTTAGTTGTTTTGAAGTTTCAGTGTGAGAAGGTCTATGAGAATACTTTCAGGAGTTTTTTGTTTTTGTCGCCGAGTACCATAACTGAAGAAATGTCGATGACTGGTCAATGTGGACCCAGTGGTCAAGACTTTTTTTTATTAAAAAAGAAAAAAAGTTTTAAGAAAATGATCATGAGCATGTGTTCTGGCTTTGTGTCATTGTGGCAGGATACCCAGCATCGTGATTAGACAGATAGTGGAGGTAGATGGGATTTCAGCGATAAAGCAGCTGTCTCAAAACGTGTCAGAAGAGACGGCGTGAGGTGCAGCGTTGGTGAATGTTTCATTGTGTGGATTATGCCCCTTTATAGCGCGTGTTGTCGTCAGCTCTGTGGAAATAGTGCTCCGCTTCTTCAGGAGTGGCAGCCCCGGGCCCTGCGATCAATGTTGGGCGGGTGCCTGGGGTCTTTTCATCTTCTTTTTTTCTTTCTTTTCTTTCTTTCTTTTTTTTTTTTTTTTTTTTTTTTTTGTTTGTTTTTTTGTTTTAGGTAGGAGAAAGTTGCTTTCACCATGGACGCACTGCTATAGACAGAAGCGGCGTGTTTTCCTTGCAATTTAGGAACAATTATGTATCCAGTGTCCTACGGTCCTTATCAAATATTCTTTGAGCAATTTGAAAATGCATTCGATATCCGTCGACGTCCAGAAAATTGAAACCAAAAAAATGTCTTTTTCTTCTGTTGTTACGAACGTACACAACACGAATGCTCATTCAACTGGTCAGAAGAAGTGTAGGCTGCAGCTTGCTCTCTGAAATCAGCCAAAGTGCCAAGAAGGTGGTGGGTTATATTGAACTGTTACGAGTTCTTCGTGTCCGGTCGGATTCTTTTCTTCGTTTGACTGTAACACGCTGAATACACTATTCGTCTATAGATTGTCAACGTGACGCCCAAAATTGCAGCACGTCCAGAAACACTATCATCATCCAATGCATACACATTTGATGTTTTGCTTCACCAGAAGTTTGAGCAGAAGACATGGAGATAGCAATTTTATTTAGTCAGTCTATATGGAAAACTTTTGTTGTTTTCATGAGAGGGCACGGGCACTTGAGCACGCGTGGGAGGGGGGTGTTTGTGTCATTCTAGAGTCAAAAAGTTTTGTTTTTTCAAGTACATACATTCGTCTTTTTTTTTTTTATTTAGTGTAAATGTGTGTTAGTGACGATGGCATTCATCCGTGCAAAATGTTTATTGTTTCAGTGCTTATGGTTACATTATGTATTTTTTAAAACCGCTTTCTCCTTCTAATTAGCGGCAAGTAGTGAATTAAATAAAAGAAAACATAAACATTGTAAAAGGAAGTATGAATTCTTGTGAACATTTTCCTGCTTGCCTTTTTTTGTCACAGGTGTTGACTTGTATCCTACTTACAAAGATGGGAAAGAAAGTATGTATCCTTGTGAACATTTCCCTGCTTGCCTTTTTGTCCCAGGTCTTACTTGTATGCTAATTTTTCCGGGAACGAGTCTGGAGCCGAGGCCGCTTTGATATCCCCGGCCATTCTTGCGGAGAGTCCCTCAAGCTGCCTGACCTTCTGGTACGCCATGGGCACCGACACAGAACTGGCACCTTGCAAGTGATCAGCTCTGATCCCGATCTGGCCAATCCACGTACAGTCTGGTCGTTCAGCAGAGGCGTGAGCGACGAACTGATCGACCACTGGTCAAAAGCAGCGGTTACCCTCAACACGTCCAGCCAAATAAGGGTCTGTGGCAGTATGTCGTGATCGTGGGTCTTTTACTTACTGATCTACGGGTAATGGAAAATTGCTGGATATCTGTTTGTTTGGTTTTATCGTGCAGCGTCTGTGTGTGTGTGTGTGTGTGTGTGTGTGTGTGTGTGTGTGTGTGTGTGTGTGTGTGCAAGAGAGAGAGGGAGAGAGAGAGAGAGAGAGAGAGAGAGAGGGGGGGGGCTAAAAGCGAGGGGCCAATATGTTAAACCGTCAAAATGAATGAACAGATAAGCAGGAATATTGGTGTGCATATAATGAAGCCATGAAAAAAAAGACAGTTGTTACAATAAAAAGCAGAAGCAGAAAGAATTACTGTGTAAAGAAATTATGTTTCCGTGAAGACAATGAGGAGAGAAGAATGGTTGCGTGAAGAAGAAAACAAAATTCTAAGAACGAAATAGGCATGTGAAGACATGCAAATGGATCTGTATACACAGGTGATGAACAGAAGAAGTTCTCTAACTAGGACAGAGAGAGAGAGAGAGAGAGAGAGAGAGAGAGAGAGAGAGAGAGAGAGAGAGAGAGAGAGAGAGAGAGAGAGAGCTGTATTGATGTAAATGAATGGCAGGTCCAGAAATACTTCTTCTTGTGTTTGTTTGTAAAAGAGTGCAGACAGTCACCTCTACCGTTTTCTTGTTGCACAGTTGACTTTCTGGGCTAACAACACGTACTCTAACGTCACAATCGGCCTGGATGACTTTGAGCTGACGAAAGGACCTTGCTTGCCGGAAACAGGTAATACGTGCATCTCTGTCTGTCTGTCTGTCGCTCCCTCTTTCTCTCTCTCCCTCTGTCTCTGTCTGTCTGTCTGTCTCTGTCTGTCTGTTTCTCCTTCCCTCCCTCCCTCTCTCTGTCTCTTCATCTCTGTCTGTCTGTCTGTTTGCCTGTCTGTCTCTCCGTCTATCTCTCCCTCCGCGCCACCCCCCCCCCCCCCCCCCCCTCCTCTATCTCTCTCCTGCTCTGTCTGAGTGATCATAGAATGAAAATGATTCAACATAAACACCTAAACTGAACCATGTCATTTTTATGTTGATTCTCTTGCTGGCAAGAGTAATGAGAGACAATTCTCTCGAAGTTAGTTATGTATGTTTATGAAGCAAGTAGAATCTGCACCACAATGTTCAAATGTAAGTTGCAAAACAACGCATCGTTATGATCAGTTTCACCTGTCAGTTTTGACACGCTGATTCATATTTTCCATTTCTTTTATTTAAGTTCCAGCAGTGTGGGGCCTTGGTCTAAATCAATAAGCATTCTTATTTGTGTATTCTCTCTCTCTCTCTCTCTCTCTCTCTCTCTCTCTCTCTCTCTCTCTCTCCACTGTCAGTGTGGGTGGGGTGGGGGGTGGGGATGGGGGTGGGGGATGAGGGGAGGGGTGCGCTGGCGTTCGCGTACAGATAAACCTGCAAAGTGTGGGTGCGTATCTCTTGTACGTGTGTGTTCGTGTGTCTGAGGATACTAAGCTATACCAGGCTGGTATACTTTTGCTCTGGTGTCAATCGTTCAAATTCATCAGAAATGTTTATCTATTTATTTAATATCCATTTACTTATTTGTATGTATATCTCTTTATTCACGCATTTGTTGTTTACATTATTTACTTATTTACGTATTCATCTACACACACACACACACACACACACACACACACACACACACACACACATATATATATATATATATATATATAAAGGAAACCAGATCAGATTTTTTCAGAATTTGTAAAATTTACTCCAGTCCACAAAAGACTTGGTTCAAATGTTTTGGATTTGAATATATTTAATCTGTCATTTTAGTGCTAGCTGCTAAACATTTGTACACTTTATTTCCATACAGAACAACCCAAAACTCTGGTTTAAGTCCGTGATAGTGTGTGTGTGTGTGTGTGTGTGTGTGTGTGTGTGTGTGTGTGTGTGTGTGTGTGTGTGTGCGCGACAGTGCGTGCGTGCGTGTCTGTGTGTGTGTGTGTGTGTGTGTGTGTGTGTGTGTGTGTGTGTGCGCGCGCGCGCGCGCTCGCGGGTGCGTGCGTGCATGTGTTTATGTGCGTGCGTACTTGCTTGCTTACGTGTGTGTCTTTTCTGTTCCAGTGGTGAACGACTCCCTGTCCTGCAGTGTGGATGACGAGGACCTCTGTGGACTGGGTCAGGTGGCCGTGGAGGATGACTTTGACTGGACCTGGTTCCAGGACCCACACACCGTCTGGACAGACAGGACCCGACGGTGACCACACCACTGGCAGTGGTCAGCATGGGTGATTTTCTACTTTCAACATTACGACTATTGCAGTTAAAACGGTTGCCTCGACTGTTTCTACCGCTGCTGCTGCTGCTTCTGCTGTATCTTCTGCTGCTGCTATTTTCCGAAGCAGATGGCAGTGGTGGATTATTCAAAGAGGAACATATTCCAGTGACAGCCACATCCTAAGGGAAATCGTTCCTCAGTGGATGCGTTTTGTGCTCAGAGGATGAACCAGATGTCATCCTGTTGATATTCATTTTACTTTGTCATCATCGCACACATCCCGCCAACCATTTTCACCACACCAAGACGAAGATTGAAAATGATTATCAACCATCCTCCAGATTCATGTCAAAAGTCGTGTGGGTTTTAGTGAAAGATGGCAAGACAGTCAAGAGGACCTCTACGGTACATATTTAATCTGGTTCTTACAAACAGAGTGAAGGGGTCAGTTAAGTACTCCAGTCCTTGACGTTTAAGGAGCATGCAATTTAGTCTGTACCAGGGGCGACGTCCGCCTTCCAATGTATCCTGCAAGATGGTTGTGGACAGGGAACCATGACGAGACGCATCCCCTTATCAAGCAAGCTCATGGCGTCTGACCATTACTGTAAAGGGTTTCTTGTCTCTTTGGGTGTACATAGGATTGAGATTTTGTCCTCGTGGTGTTGGGCATACCACAGAATCATATGCAATGTTCGATGTAAGATACCATGAGTGGATGCCACAACCACAGCCGGCCGTGACCTGCCGAGAAGTCTCACCTAGAGGTGAAAGCAGAGTCTTGGCTGGGGAGGTAAACTGATCGAGAGTGACTGGTTCCCCCACTGACTTACTTGTCTTAGTCGTTTGTTCTTTCTCTTGTCCTGCTGGTAGAAGATCAATAGGTCAAGGCTGGTTGTTTCTGTCTTTGATACGTTCATTTAGCAGCCTAGTATCTCAGCATTTCTTTTTATGTTTAATCCCCACTTGCAGTCATTATGATTTGAAACCGCTGGTATGTTAGAAGTTTTTTGTGGTGTATTCGGATTGTGTTAGGCAGTTTTATTGACGTTTTCCATATCTATCAGTATAATTAAGTTTTCTTTATCCCTACCACAAAGGCAAGAGGATTATGTTTAGTTACTGTTTGATAGATATTACTGTGAGAGCAAGTCAGATTGTTTAATATGCCGATTTTTGTTGTTACATCACTACGTGAAGCAAGTCAGATTGTTTCATTTGCCAGTTTTTTTGTTGTTACTTCACTACTGTTTCATTTGTCGATTTTTGCTCAAACTTCACAACTGTGAAAGCAAGTTAATTGTTACTTCACTAGCTTAATGCGCAACGAATGATCAATGCTTACTTTCCTATATTTGGTTCGATATATTCATATATGGCTATTCTTTGTTCTGTATTTAGTACATTTATTCATACATGCTCCTTTACCTGATACAAAATACACTAGCTGGTCTGGGATTGAAAAAAAAATATTAAAACTGTTTGCAATATCTATCTAACACCACAACCTTTCAGGAAAAAGCAACTGTTTTGTATGCAATTTTTGCTGAAACAGTAAATCTGCGATTAAAAGCGATGCTTACTATTCACTGAACACTTTATGCATACGAAGGTGGACAGACCTCATCAATATTTATCATTATGCCGTGCTAGTTGCATGTCGTTCAAGAGAAAAAAATACGTTAAAGTTGATTACACACACACACACACACACACACACACACACACACACACACACACACACACACACACACACAAGCAAGCAAGCAAGCGCACGAACGCAGTCAACCATCGCGTCAAATGACGTAAAGTACATCGTTCATTCATGTTTAGAAATCATATGTATGCAATATTTGTCCCCCAGATTATTACCTGTACACTGAATCCTCCCCGCCCCGAAGTGCAGGCGACAGAGCTGTTCTGTACTCTCCCACCATCGCCCAGCGTCCCAGAAGACCTGTCTGACGTTCCACTACCACATGTACGGGAGCGACACTGGCACACTGTCTGTCTATGTGGACAGTTCTGACTCATTGTCACTGGACAGCGCTCAACGCGTGTGGACCAGGACAGGAGACCAAGGCCAGCAGTGGAGGAAAGCCTTTGTAGACATGAATACTACACGGCCGTACAAGGTGAGGATACTCTGAACTGGTCGGTAGAGATTTTCCTTTCACAACTCACCCCCACTCACTCACCCACTCCTTTTCCTGCTGTCGTCCTATCCTTAGTGCATCTCACGAAGTGATTCATCTATACATTATATACTGACTTCCATAAAAAACGCGAAAAATTGAAAGGCTATTTTTCGGATGAAAAGGGGTGGATATACAACATTGAACCATTGTGGCAAGTTGTTTTGGGTCCACGGTTCACGTGCAGTGAAAAAATTGTGTGAGCAACGCATCATTCCCGGCATTGGAGGGTCAACAAAAATGGCAAACTGGTTGCTGCATGTGAGGCACGTGCACACCATGCAGAGCAAAGTTAACCAGCGACAAGTACGCAGGCATGCAGCCTTTATGAAGCCGCACTACAAGGTTCAGGTAACGACTTGCCGTCTGAGCTCTACAGAGATGCCAAGACTATGAGCAGAGGAACGCAATCGTGCCTAGGCCATCTGGAGGCTGGTGTGGATGCCAGGCAGGTCGCCAACATCTTTAACGTCCACATCTCAACCATCTATCGTCTGCAGCACCGCATGCAAGTCACTGGTACCACTGATGATAGTCCCCGGCCAGGCCGTCCTCGGGTCACCACACCAAGAGAGGATCGCCATCTTGTTCGAACCCATCTGCGGGACAGGCGGCAAACAGCCGCCAGCACTGCTCTCCAGCAACGAATCAGCCTCAACACTGTGAGGCGGCGTCTTCAGGAGAACGGGCTGGCATGTAGACGTCCTCACAGAGGTCCGGTACCGACACCAAGACACCAGCAGGACAGGCTGCAGTGGACACAAGCCCGAATCAACTGAATTCTAGTTTTGACATTAACGAAGCACCGATGTTATTTCCAGCTACATTTCTTTCTGTGAACACATGATTGTACCTACTACTAAAACTATCAAAATATTTCCCAACAACAAACCTTGGGTTACAAAATCTCTGAAAATAACTCTCTAATGAGAAAAAAGAGCTTTTCAATCAGGCAATAAAAGCGATCGTAAGGTTGTACAAAAGAAACTGCAAACGGAGATTGAAGAATCAAAGAGAGCTTACAAGAGAAAAGTTTGAAAACATGTTCCAGAATGGAAATATGCGAGATGCATGGAAAGGAATAAAGGTTTTATCAGGTTCAGGAAAATGTTCAAACCAAAATATTAGTAACAAAAAAAACAGCAAAAGAACAGAAGCAATTTGCAGAAAAGCTTAACGATTTTTACTGTAGATTTGATTATAAAATTTTAGTAAAGAATTAAAGGAAGTGAAGGAAGAACTCCAAAGCAATGTTAAAAACGATGTTGATGGAAGTGATTCTGTTGTGATTGAGGAAAATGATGTTCAGTTTTTTTTCAAACGTTTAAATGTGAGAAAGGCATGGGCCCTGATAATATATCTGTGGAAAATTGTTGAAGGTGTGTGCTTCTCAGCTCTCCTATGTTTACAGTCGTTTGTTTACCTGGTCACTTAGAGAATGTATAATTCCTGTTTTATGGAAAAATGCCACTGTATGTCCTGTTCCCCAAAAACGCAACCCAAGCTGTTTAAATGATTACCGACCAGTTGCCCTCACATCTGTTGCAATGAAATGTCTTGAAAGAATTGTCCTCGGTTATGTTTTAAAAGATACTACACAGTACCAAGACCCGTTTCAGTTCGCATACCAACAGAACAGATCAACAGATGATGCCACACTCACACTTCTCCATCATGCTTTTTTCACACCTCGAAAAACCTGCCTCCTTTGTACGCATTCTCTTTATTGATTTCTCATCAGCATTCAACACCATACAACCACATCTGATGGCAAAGAAACTCATTAACATAAAATGTGGGTAACAAGCTCATTCTTTGGATAATTGATTTTCTTACACAGAGGACACAGTCTGTTCGATATCAAAGTGTTGTTTCGTCTTCCAGAGTCATTTCAACTGGCGCACCCCAGGGTACTGTTTTATTACCAGTGCTTTTTACTCTGTACACAAATAATTGTTCAGGAAGTGATTCAACTTTGTACATTAAATATTCAGATGACTCAGCACTTGTGGATCTTTCCAACTCTGATTCTGTTTACTTCAAGGAGGTTCAAAGATTTGTTGACTGGTGCGATCATAACTATCTTGATCTGAATGTAACAAAAACGAAAGAAATGTTGATTGATTTTAGAAAGAATCCAAAAGCTGTACCACCACTTTTTATCAAAGGTGCTGAAGTAGAACGTGTTGAATCATACAAATATTTAGGAACTTTTATAGATAATAAGCTGAATTTTAAATCCATGTTGAGTATGTCCACAAAAAATGTCAAACCAGATTATATTGTATTCGCAAGCTGCGATCATTTCATGTGAATACTGACATTCTTCGGACATTTTATTCATGCTTCTTGGAATCTGTTCTAACTTTCTCATTTTATGTGTTGGTATGGTGGGTTGACTGTGAAGAGCAGAAATGTGCTTGAGAAAGTGGTGAACGTGGGAGGAAAAATCGTTGGTGAGAGACAAAAAAGTCTGAGTGAGCTATACAGGTGCCGTGTTGTTTGTAAAGCGAAGAAGATTACGTGTGACCAGACCCACGTTCTTGCAAATCAGTATGACCTTCTTCAGTCAGGACGAAGATATCGATCGGTTAAATGCAGAAGTGTCAGATTTAAACAAAGTTTTATTCCCCTGTCCATTGATTTCATGAACCGAGAAGATGTTTAATTGGAATCCAAATTCCTCTATATGAATGTATGTCATATGTGAGAAAATGGGTAATGTGGCTAAATTATTGTTTATTTGCTGTGAATGTGTGTGACCACAAATTAATTTCTCAAATTGAGATAATAAAGTTGACTTGACTTGACTTGACTTGACTTGACTTGAGCAGTAGGGACGCATACTTTTCTCAGATGATAGCCGTTTTTGTATTGACATGGCTGACGGTAGTGTCAGAATATGGCGTCGACCTGGCGAACGCTATGCTGACTCCTGTGTGGTAGAGCGGAACCCCTGGGGAGGCCCGAACGTATGATATGGGGTGCAATTGGCATTAACCACGCCATAGGACCAGTCATCTTTCAGAACATTGGTCCTGGTCGCGGACAGGGTGTCAATGCACATCGCTACATCAACCAGGTGCTCAGACCCCATGTCGTTCCTTTTTTTGCGCAACACCCAAACTGGACGTTCCAACAGGACAATGCAAGACCACACACCGCCAGGGCCACCCAGCAATTTCTTCAGCATAACAACGTCAATGTCCTGCCTTGGCCAGCCCTCAGTCCCGATTTAAACCCAATAGAACATTTTTTGGGATGAACTGGACCTCCTGCGTCCACGACCAGCAACAGCGGCTCAACTTCACCAGGCCATCGGCCATGTCCTGGTCCACTGATTGAGCCGCAGGTGTCGAGCAGTTGTCAACGCAAATGGTGGCCACACACGGTATTAGGACTGCAAGCTGGTTTGTCACGTGACCTTGGATTTTCCACACAAAAGACATATTGCTGATGACATTTTCACACATTACCGGTGTAATGAATCAAATCACGTTGAATTCTCGCTTCCACTCTGTACAATTGTGACCAATAAAATTTGCCCCCAACCTTCAGCTTGTTTTGTTTTCGCGTTTTTTTAAATTTTTTTATGGAAGTCAGTATATATAAGGTCGATTGTGTCTATATTCTCGAGTGTGAAATCCGGCTAATATGTCGTCCCAACACTTAGACCTACTTTTTATTTGTAAAAAAAAACAAAAAAAAAACTTATGCATGAAAAAGGGCTGGCATAGATGCCAGGCAACCTCGGATTAAAAAAAAGTTGAAGTTCTTATTGCAGTTTGGTTTTAGGGACAGTTAAATGTTAGAGGTTCATTGTGACTAGAGCACGGCATAATAGAAGACGGAGCCTGCCCCTCTCCCTCCGCTGCCTTTGGCCTGCCATAAAATGAATCAGGTATTCATCTACCACTCTGTGAACAGAGAAATTTTCAAACCAAAGAAATCCGATCGCACGAATGGTTCGAACTCACGACCGTCTGCTCGGCAGAGAAACGCTCTAACCATTTAACCACGGATTTAGAAAATGGTTTTAAGTAACTCCACCGGTTTACATGGACAAATTACATGACAAAACACGACACGTTCCGACATCAATGAAAACGAAGAACGAGCTATCACTTATCTTCTCGGATTCGGCGCAAGATGAACTGTTCGCACAACTTTCACTTCCTTTTTTTTTACCCATATTCTTTCGGCCCTCCGCATCCCAATTCTCCCTCCCAGTGTCAACAAAGCCCAACAGTTCTTGGGAATAACAAAGGAAAGTCACTTGAAACGTATCTGCATTGTCACTGCCTTTCACGGAAAGGAACCTTAAAGCAGAATGTTACTATAATCAGAGCTAAGAAATCCTGATTCGACAACGTTAAAGTGGCTTGACTGGTCCCTGTTGCTCATCACTTGAAGACAGAGAGAAAGAAAAATGTACCCAAAGGTGCGGGTGGACTCAGAGAAGTACTGTCTCCAACTGTCGAACAAACCAGCTGGAAGCAATCCTGCACCACCCCTGGAAGCCTGCGCTGTGTTTACAAAGGGTGCAGGCAAGCACAGGGCACTCCATTAAGGCGTCAAGAGACATAAGCCAGATGCCATTGTGTAATGACCATGGGATGTCACACAACAGAGCCTCAAGGGGAGTGCTCCCATGGGTATGCCAGCCCCTATTTCATGACTGTCGCGCCCACCGGCGAAAAACGCCACCGTCAAGCAACTGTCGTGCGGAAATATTAGCGTTAGTCAGGGCAGCCTAACGGCTTCTTGCTAGGGAGGGGCGGGGGGTGGGGGTAAAAATGGAATAACGGTACTCATTTCCGGTGACCTTTTTTTGTCTTTTTCAGTTCTTTCTGGAAGGGGTCATAGGCGACGGTCCCAGTGGGGACATGGCAATTGACGATATCGAGATCGATGACGGGGAATGTGAGGGTAGGTGTGATCAAGTTTCTGGCAGCTTTTGATTATAGATGCCTGCACTGAGGGTCAGTTTGTTTGGATTCGCTTAGTTGTCGCTTATTTTTAACATTATCATTCGTTACACTCAGGCTATAATATGGATTTCTTTCGTTAGTAGATTATAGTGTGTTGGTGAAACTAATTCTGCCTCCGTTTTTTTTTTTTCTTGCTGTCTCCGTCTCTCTGTCTGTTTGCCTGTCTGTCTGATTGTTGTCTGTCTGTCTGTCTCTCTCTTTCTTTGTATGTCCCCCCCCCTCTCTCTCTCTCTATCTCTGTATCACACACACAGGCACACATACGTACACACGCACACACACATACACACGCACACGCGTGCGCGCGCGTGCACACCCACACCCATACACACCCACACACCGGATACGTGTTGATATGCTGTCATTTCTTCAGGTTTCTATTTTGTCAATATAAGGAAGATAGAATCAAAACAAAATTGCGAAACTTTCACCCAGAATACTTTGAAAGAGAAAGAAAAGCGCACAAGCGCGCGCACGTGTGTGTGTGTGTGTGTGTGTGTGTGTGTGTGTGTGTGTGTGTGTGTGTGTGTGTGTGGTGTGTGGTGTGGTGTGGTGTGGTGTGGTGTGGTGTGGTGTGGTGTGTGTGTGTGTGTGTGTGTGTGTGTGTGTGTGTGTGTGTGTGTGTTTGCAGTTCCCTTTACAAACAGTTAGCGTTTCCATTGTAAGTTTATGAGTTAGGGTGGGTGCGAGCGTACGCGTGTTTACATATATGTATGTATGTATGTATGTACGTGCGCGCGCATGTGTGTGTGTGTGTGTGTGTGTGTGTGTGTGTGTGTGTGTGTGTGTGTGTGTGTTTGTTTGTTTGTGTGTCTGTGTCTGTCTGTGTCTGTGTGTGTGTGTGTGTGTGTGTTGCAGTGCCTATGACAGATGAATGGCGTTTCCGATGTGATCGGCCCACCACACCGTGTGTTGCTGGACAGGGCGGTGTAACAGTAGCACTCTTGTGTGTGACTGTGATGCAGGCTTCTTTGGTCTGCAGTGCCAGTTTTCAGCCGGAGGTAAGGACTCGCTTCACCTTCAGTTTCGTCTTGTTGCTGGCCATGAGCGGGCTGAACATAGTTGCTTATACACGCAGGCACCAGTTTCTGCAACACTCTAATCTATGACAAACAAGATCAGATGAAACATCGGGAGGTATGAGGGTGGGGGTGGATCAGACACACACTGTTGAGAATCCTGCGTCAAGTATCACCAGAGAAGCTACAGAGTGGAGCCCCCAAGGCGAGCGAAAGCGAGACAAACCAAGAAACACGTGGCGTCTGGACCCCGACGCAGACACCCAGGAGATGGGATACGTCAAGGGACAGCGGGAGAGGAAGGTCAAGCTGTGACGGAGAGGAGACGATTTGAAGATTGACTGACCCTCCGGAGCCTCCTGTCCCTTCCATCTGCTTTCACCACACTCGTCTAAAGAGCATCGGACTGAGAAACTTTTCACAACAATAAAGACGCACGCATACATGGTATTAGCAAGATCTCAAGTCCCAAAGGAATCTGCGAGGCAAATTTAAAGCTTGATAATTTAAATCAACCGCATTTACGACAGTTAATATTTTTTTTCATTTTTGAAAGACATCCAGAGTGTAAAATAGCTAACAGCGTTGAAAGGCAGAGCTGCTCAGTTAGATGAAATGATGGCGATGTCGAATAACGAGTTATTTCCCCCTCTGTAACTAATATGAGTGCCCAGAACACGAATAATTTATTTACCAGACGAACGAAAAGAGTGTGACAGGCGCCAACTGAACGGTTGTTTTCGAATAGCATAACTTCTTGTAATACAAGTTACCAGATTACTGGAATCAGATCTGTCGTTTCTAGGTTTATTTTATATTGGTTGCGTACGTGAATTTTGTTTGTTTGTGTTTTTTGTTATGACCATATGGCCACCATCAGCAATTGTTTTATTAAAGTAATAGATTAATTGCTGAACACTGTATTTAAAATATCTAAAACAGAATCTTAAGATATGTTTTGCTTTCATGGCAGGTCCAGGATGCAGTACAAATCCATGTGAAAGAGGGACGTGCTTTAATGGCGGCTCTTGCGCCTGTCCAGACAACTACTACGGTGACAGATGCAGCACAAAATGGGTGAGGAAACTGAAGCAAGTGTTTTTCTCCCCTGAATCTTGCTTGCTTCATATTTCAACATTTAAAAAAAAGCAGCACAGTGGAGTAGACAATACAGGTGTTAACGTATTATCAGACACGTTATATCAGACACATGGTGGAACTTTGGTATCGGCACTGTATAACTGTAGTAAAATTGTGTGTGTGTGTGTGTGTGTGTGTGTGTGTGTGCGTGTGCGTGCGTGTGTGTGTGTATGTGTGTGTGTGTGTGCGTGCGTGCGTGCGTGCGTGCGCGCGCGCGCGCGCGCGCGCGCGCGCGCGCGCGTGTGTGTGTGTGTGTGTGTGCCTGCACGAAGTATGTGTGATCAGGCCAGAGTGAATGAATGGCGGATGAAATGAACAGACGTTACGATCATCAGCAACTGAATCGCTGTGTATCCCTGGCAAGAACGAACTCTGCCAATATGTCAAACAGTGTATGCAGAGTGCACACCGACCAAGATGGTGGTCAACGTTCTCCCCTACGGCTTCACAGACCTTTCCTCGTGGAACATCATTTATCCCGAGACTGTCAATACCTCATGCCCAGTAAGTCACATAACATCGTTATAAAAACATATATTTACAAACAACAAAGCAAAACGTACCAAATAAGGTGAAGCTTGTCAGGAATTCTGGAGAATTTCTTGGTGGAAACCAGAACATGTATAGCTCGGTTCTCAGACAGAATTTCAGATATTACCTGTGGTCTTCTGCAGTTAGTACAGACAATTAGCATTATAGAAGTCAACAACTGCCAAAAAAAATCTTTTGAGACCAGGTTTAAGGCTGTCTGCTGTGTGTATGTTTTGAATTTGTTTTATTCCATACTTTGTTGAGTGGTTTGAGAGTTAAAATAATTCTGTATGGTCCATCTCTCTTTGATCTAGCAAAGATAGGTGAAACCGCCTGGCTTGGTTTAAAACATGATTTGACATACACCTTTTAAAATAGACATTCAATTTCTAAGTAAATGGCATTTTGGATTTGGCCTCAAGTAGAGCTGACCATGAGATACAGTTTCCTTATGGCTCAAAACACAGTTTATTCTTACTCCATGCGCTGTCTTCTAGAATTCTGGGTTAGATATTAACTTTTTTTTATTCTTGAAATTTTGTTTTGATCTGCCCAGAAATGAATACTTCATGCTTTCTTTGTAGGTACTACTTCAAAGCAGGTAAGCAGTACTAGTATTCACTCACCTCATGGTTGACAGGAACGGTGGGATTTCTTCAACAGGCATTTTGGCATTCTATTCTTCCACTGGTTTACGTGCCCCTGTGTGATTTCCATGTCCCCCATTTTGCCACCCCATTGCTTGCTTGAAATGTATGATGGGCTGACGGCTGGTTAAACAACGCATTGAGCAGGCTCAAGCAAATCTGTGGCTGGAAAAGCAGCCGTTAAATAGATATAAGGCACTTACTGGCTTCAGCAGCTTTGTGGTTGATTTCATGGCTGTTAAAACAAAACAAGGCACAGAGCTGGCTTCAGCGAATCTGTACAGGGGTTGATAGCAGCTGAAAACAGTACGAGGACCTCCATTCGCTATAACACGAGCATGTTGAGATCTGGTAAAAACAACACAGGGCTCTGAACTGATTCAAGCAAATCTGAGGTGCGATTGATAGTTGTTAGTTTAAATGAATAGTACAAGACAATGGCTGACTGAAACGAATCTGTGGTGGGGTTGAGAGCGGGTGAAACATTATTACAGCTTCTGCAATACATTCCACATTATCATTTTGAAAAATACTAGAGAAAATTACCATATGCGTATTGTGGTTGTTTTGATAACAGGCACGACATGATGACCACGTTAATTGCCCGAAGGTCAGGTTTAAGTGATGGATTGTGCTTTTGTTTTGTACACAGCTGCAGCCAGTGAATGGATTAACAGCCTACATGAACAGAGGATGGCAGGGCTTCGTCAGAGAGTTTCTCCACGACAACGACCCTTGTGGGGGTTCTGCTACACTTGTAGAAACAGTGAGTCTGTAGCATAATGAGAATAATGTCTTGTTTCACGACTGAACTACTAAAAATACTCTCTCTCTCTCTCTCTCTCTCTCTCTCTCTCTCTCCTGTGAACATGTATCTCTCTCTCTCTCACTCTCCCTCCTCCCCTCCCTCTCTCTCCCCCTCTCGCTCACTCTCTCTCTATTCTTTCTCCTGTGAACATGTCGATCCTTCTTCCCCCCCCCCCTCTCTTTCTCTCTCTCTCCTTACATTCTCTCTCTTCTCCTATATAAGTGCTCTCTCTCTCTCTCTCTCTCTCTCTCTCTCTCTCTCTCTCTCCTATATAGATAGATAGATACCTACATTTTGTTTCATGATTTCATTCTGTTACATATTACGAATGTTGTATGATGCATGTGTGAATTCCCCTTCATCATTAAACTGAATAAAACATTCGCATTCGCAGTCTCTCCTATGTACGCGCTCCCTCCCCCCCCCCCCCCTGTGTGTGTGTGTGTGTGTGTGTGTGTGTGTGTGTGTGTGTGTGTGTGTGTGTGTGTGTGTGTGTGTGTGTGTGTGTGTGTGTGTGTGTGTGTGTGTGTGTGTGTGTGTGTGTGTGTGTGTGTGTGTGTGTGTGTGTGTCTCTCTCTCTCTCTCTCTCTCTCTCTCTCTCTCTCTCTCTCTCTCTCTCTCTCTCTCTCTCTCTCCGTTTTAGGGAATTGCGCTACTCAGAAACTCGAGAAGTTATCGTGACTTTATAATAATTCAAGACTGCAAGTCGGTGACGTTCAATTTGTAAGTGAACGCAGATGGCATTAAACTACTTCACTTAACGATCCCTGAGTCAAGAGGTCAGATATCTGGAAATCACATACACACTTTCACGTGCTCACATGTGCACACAAATACACAGATACACACACGTATGTTCAAATGTGTCCATTATCCATACGCATGCACGCACACTCGCCCATATATTTACTAAGTAATCTAAATGGTTCTTTGGTTTTGGGTGACTCCAAATCGACTTTATCAGCTGTTGACTTTGCCAGCCAACGTATCTATTTGCTCATTTTCATGTTACTTCTGTGACGAAGGCAACAGAGTCATGTGAGCTTTTCGAATGTGATACTTGGTTGGTTCTGTTTCACGCTGCTCCCGATTGTCACTTCTAAGTAGGTCCCACTTTCCACTTTTGGAAGTGCGTTCACTCAGTTTCTGAGTTTGATGGCATACTTGTTTTCAGACTTGAGGACAGATATAAGCTAGAGAGGATATATCACTACTTCTGTCTCTATTGTTAGATCTAAGTTTCGAACTTGCATGAAACATTTTCCTTGTGGTTGTTCTGTCATGCTGATTTATTATGTATCTCCAGATGGAATTCACTTTAGCATTGAACTTATATTTATAATGTCATCTTTTTCGGTCATTGTTGTCTCTCTCTATGTGCATCAGAATCTGTTCACTGGTTTTCTCCTTTGGACACTCGCGGCAAAGTCTTTCCAGGTTCCGGTAATATTACATCTTGTCAGAGATCTTTGTGGTATTAAGTGCACTATCCCATTTTTTTTTTTTTTTTTTTTTTAGGTTTAGTAACTGGCAAAGAGCAACATAGTTTCTTTTGCTTTTGTTTGTCCTGTCCGTGATTTTCGACGACCTGGTTAAATGCTTTTTGTTGTCTTCAATGCTCTGTGCAGTGGATTTTCAGGTTTTGAAGTGCTTTCCAATATGCTTTAAATTGTAATGCTTTTTATCCGCGGTGCTTTGAAAGAACACTAGGTAGGTATCAATCGATTTCAGTTGAAATATCCTTTGTCGTTCCCCGGGTTTGTTCGTATGTCAAGTCTGCTGGAGTTACGTGGGTGTTGTTCTCACCTTTGACGTAATGAATATAACAATATGGTGTAGTGCTGCACCATGGTAGAATGGCTTACACCGCTCTTTCTGTTTATGATCTTTGCTTCTGCTGTTGTTCTCAAGCGGTTATTCCTTTCATTCTATTTCAATATCTGGATCAGGGCATGGTTTTCTTTTTTCTCTCATACAAATGTTTGTAAATTCATTTAACACTTTCATTCTTCAGAATGATTTAATTGTTTCCTTCTATACAAACACTTTCATTCTGTCGAATGAAACATAAGCAAATGCATTGCAACTGGGATTAGCTCGTGTTTGTTTCTGCTAGCAATTATTGTTGTTTAATCTTTCAAAATTCGCTGAAGAATTTTGAGTAATGCACTTTTCCAAACCCCAAGCTAAGGTATTCTTCTTGTAACGCCATTGCAGATATGTCGGTTTTTTTGTTTTTACATCGAAGCTTACAATCTGTTGTATAATATTAAAACGTTTGTGATTTTTAAGTATGGTTTTATGTTAGTACCCAAGGAAACCTTTATAATGATAAGATATAAATCGTAATGAGACTACGTCGTAGCAATTATTATGCACAACTAGATAAAACCTGAGTGAGAAGAAAATCAAATATATCCAGAAGAATCACTCCCATTATGTTACTACATCTGTAACACATTAATACGACAGGTATGTATTAAAGATTACTGGGTTTCGTAATGTGACAGGTATGTACTAAAGATTACTGGAATTTTTCCTTTTCAAAGATCATTATTGTGCGATCTGTATAAGTTTTTACCCCGGATGACAATCACCCAACTGTTCATGTGAGGAGATAAACTGTTTAAAGTCCGGACACTCACAGACAGACACCCACTTTATCATTTGTTTGTCTGCGTCCACGAACTTTTTTTTGTTTGTTTGTTAAAAAAAAACTCTTTTTTTTTGCCCTTGCCTTTGCGTCTGTGCAGACGACTGCCAAGACCTACTCCCGTCAGCTGTACGTCTACTTTGATCCTCATGGACGTCATCCCACAGACACTAACATCACTGTCACCTGTGATGTTCTCAAACTGCCACCGTTAGTAATGCCTTACAACTATCAAAACAACAAAACAACAACAATAACAACAACAACAATAACAACAACAACAACAACCACACAGGCTAGAAGCTGAGAAAAATGAAAACATCATGACTACTTTTCTAATTGCAGTGTATCGACTGCTTATTTCCTTCTGGGATAACAAGAACTATGCCCTAGTCAGCCTGTGAACTCACAGTATCTTTCATTTCTGAAAAAAAGACAAGACTGAGCACATTATTGTACCTCGAAATGATAAAAACAAGAATAACGGCTTAAGATTTCAATTGACTTCAATGTGCGTTTTTCTTTTCACTCTTTTTACACCGATTGCAGGACAGATAACTGAATTGTTTCCCACGTTCACCAACAATTGGGGAAAACTGAGGGAACATCCACCAGCAATTGTAATGATGGGCAGAACTGGACTCATCCTTTGAAGCATAAACGTGCGCAAATAAGGACATGCGTGCGCACGCGCGCGCATACGCACACACATTTCTCTCTCTCTCTCTCTCTCTCTCTCTCTCTCTCTCTCTCACACACACACACACAAACACACACACACACACACACACACACACACACGCACGCACGCACACACACACACACACACGCACGCACGCACGCACGCACGCACGCACGCACGCACGCATGCATGCACACACGCATATCCGTAAGTGTTTTTCTCATAAGTTGTAGGTGGCATTAATTGTTGAGGTTACCATGAATGGCGTCATTCTTTGACGCCGACTGATGCCATGTTGTGGTGTTTATTTCTGACCTCAGTCCGCACGTGTCCGTCACCGTCAAAGAGCTGGGCCGACTAAACCGGCCACCCAGCCAGTTTTCGTGTGATGACCTACATACAGATTCTGTTCACGCTGACCACTCCCAACCGAGGTAAGTAAAGACATGTCAATCAGATCCCGTTCACATCGAGTATTCTCTATCCACGGCCCAAGTAAAGTCAAGTGCACGAAATTCTCACAAACTGGTCAGTTACAATGCGGTTCTGTAAAAAGATATGATGCATTTATTGTAAACAAGATTTATCAAACGATAATCACCTCATATTCGGAAACTGACAGATAATAATCATTGAAACAAACAAAAAAATATATCATGAAACAGTAACAAGCGTGGATTTTGATATATTAGGATTACGGATCTGTAAAAAGCTGTACATGCTTTGAAAGCTTATTATTTTGATGGCAAACATATCAATGTTGCACATTAACCATAAGAAGTGCCCCGTAAAGCATTAAGATTTAAGGATACAGATACCTGTTTGACCAAATCTTGATATATTACTATCCATTTTAAGACTCATTTTTTTTCTTTCTTTTTTGTTTTGCTTTGTTTGTTGTTGTTGTTGTTGTTCCTCGAACACTTTTTGTCTGCTCCTCACTCCTGACTTCATTTCATTCTCATTCTCGGCTACACAACTCTACTCAATGTCGTTTATAAGCCACAAAACTGCTGTATGTATCTACCTGTCCAGCTGTCTATCTATCTATCTTTCTTTCTTTCTTTCTTTCTGTCTGTCTGTCTATCTATCTATCTGTCTGTTTATCTTTCTATCTATCTGTCTGTCTATCTATCGATTGATCGATCGATCTATTTCCGTGTGTGTGTGCGTATGCGTACATGCGTGCGTTTGCGCGTGCATGCGTGCGTGTTTGTGCGCGCGCGCGTGCGCGTGTGTGTGCATTTGTGTATGTGAAATTATCCGCAGTTTGAAAACTTCCATTGCAGATTTAAATCAGATGATTCGTTTCTTTTTTTTTTTTTTTTCTAGTTGTATCCATATACGCGTACGATTGCGTTTAACCTAAGAGAATTCAGAAGATATGCGAACACTTTGCGAGACAGTCCCATAGCGAGCGTAATCAGCCAATCAGAGCAAAGGTACATTTCACAATACTCTGTGGCCCATCATCAGTTCTAGGCACAATATTTTTGTTTTTTTTGTTTTGCTTTTGTTTTTGCTGTTGTTGTTGTCGTTTTTTTGTTGTTGTTGTTCTTCTTTCTCGCTTCCAGACTTTGTGTTAAAAATGATTCTACTTGTAATTTTGTACTCTGGAATAACGAAGTCAGAACGTCTTTGCGTGTATGGCATGAACTGCCAGAGCAAGGAACGAGTTCCCGAATCACGTGACCAGCTGATTTGCATACTGCTTGGCTGCGAACTCGCCAGGGTGTGCACGGAAAATATCGAGGCGGGGGAAATGGCGAGCAAGAGATTGAATTTCTTTTTCTTGCACTTTAGCGGGTACAGAGGCTTTACTGCTATGTGGTCACTGCCATATGTAGGTACTGTGCTTCCTTTCAAGGAGCTCACAATAGCAGAATAATTGCACTTGGGTCACTTGTTTATTTCTTTCTTTCTTTTGTTTTTTTTCCCCCTCTTTTCTTTTTTCTTTCTTGTTTTGTCTGTGTTGTGGCAATGTAGATACTATGTTCCGCTCTCCTTGCCAACCTCCGCCCTCTTCCCTTCTTCCTGCGGTGGCATGTGTTCATCACACGTAAGACACTGTGGCCAAGTGTCTGTTTTTTGTTGTTCATAGCGACCGTGAGTAGTTTGCTAGTCTCTACGAGCAGTTCTTTTCTTTTCTCCCCTGTTTGATTCAAGATAGATTATCGTTCCTTAGTGACTCTGAAAAGGAGTGTGTTGCTGGTGTGACAGCTGACGTGTCGGAGATCAAAGTGATGCAGTGTACAGCTAGTAATGGTGTTCATACGGTTCCTGTCGTCAGCAAGGGGTGAGAATATTTTTCTTGTTTAAATTCGAGGACCATCTCCCCGCCCCCCCCCCCCCCTCTCTCTCTCTCTCTCTGTCTCTCTCTCTCTCATGCACATATGCGCACACACAAACATTCGCACGCGCGTGCACACACACACACACACACACACACACACTCAAACACACGCACATACACACGCACACGTACACACGCACGCATGCAGGCGCACACACATGCACACACACTCGCACACACACACATTCGCATACATGCATGCACACACGCGCGTGCACACACCCACCCCCCACCCCCCCCGCCCGCCCCCCCCCCCCCCCCCCCCCCCCCCCCCCCCACCTTTTTACAAATGAAAATGAAAGTTTTATGTGCTTGTCTCTTTTGGTGAACGGTAACGTTTTGTTGTTGGAAAACGCTGTACTTTTCAGTACATACTAACTTTTTAGTGAGAACCTACATGTAGCATTTACAAGTTCGAAACACACATCTAAGAATATGGGAATTGTAGCAGATTGAAGATTCAAGACCACGCCTACCCCAGCTCACGTTCACGAAAGCTATAATCTATCAATCCTGATCTGCAAATTTTATGCAAGGAAGCGAGTCATTGTATATTGATGTGGGAAGAGCTGTAGATAATATGGAAATCGGCTGGCATATATTTTAGCATTGTTCATGCTTGCGTGACTTTGTGTGTGCATTTCTTCTTAATGTAAAAAAGATGAAAAAAAAGATACCCTACAGCCCGAATTCATTACTAATTTCTTTCCGACGCTTTTTCAGTTGTGCAGTTCACCCGGTTGGGACGATGTTGTATGACGGGGTGAGGAGTGGCACAGAATACCTGATCATGCGGGTGTACAAAAACGACCTCAGTCTCCTCTCAGCCTGCTCTTCAAGTGCACTATACGCCTCTGTGACTCCCGGATCGACTTCTTTTGCTACAGGGTAACTGCCGTTCTTCTATGTGCCTCCGTACGCTCAGTCATAGTGCAGATTAAGTGGCCGTTATATTGGTGAATCGATTCAGAAAAAGACAACATGGGCGTTGTACATCTTTCTTGTTGTTCCTTGTCTTTGTTTTTCTTTCTTTCTTTATCTTTCTTGTTCGTGTTCTTGTTCTTGTTCTGCGTCTGCGTCTTCGTCTCCTACTCCTCCTCTCCTCCTCCTCCTTCTTCTTCTTCTTCTTTCTTTTTGTCTATTTTCCTTCTTCTCTTTCTCTAATACACCACATCACATATTCAGCCTGTGCTGCTTCAGTTTTAAATGTATAACACTAAAACCCAAGTCAGCTGCACCGGGTCACATCACGACTATCATCTTACAAATAAAAGCGAAGTCACAGAATGTTTAACCACAAAACATACATTTCACCTATTCAAAAGTACTCATTACATTTGTTTGGACAATGGTTCAACAACTTATGTCGTTACGTGCCAGGTACGGGTTGGCCTTGCCGCATGCCCCAGTCATTCTGCTTGATTTGTCATAGGCCTACCCGGGGGAAAAAAAAAGCAGTTAGTGCTACAAGATATGTAGAAGACTCAATTACCTTATAACAATTCTGAATGCATATTTGCTGTCCATGCTAGTATTTACAATCTCATTGCCTGGCCCACAGACTACAAAACCATCACTAACGCGTTCAGAAGTGTAAAACGCAGTGAAAGTGAAAGGTGAAAAAACCCACCGACAATTGTTTTCATGAATTGTACACATTTTATTTATGTACAGAACAAATTATATTGATTTCAATGAAAATATTTCAAATGAAAATTTTCCCTTGGTGGTGAAAATTACGAATAATAATAATAATAAGCATGCTCAGTTACTAGGTCAACATTGTTGTGTGTTTTATGCAGTCCGCTTCTAACATGGAATACACTCACATACAAAACTGGCGAGTACTTATCGACATCACGGACATGTGCCTGGCACACCCACACACACACACATACACACAGACATAGACGCTCGCGCGCGCGCACACACACACACTCACACACACACACACACACACACACACACACACACACACACACACACACACACACACACAGTCCCTCCATTGTTTTACGGCCATTTATATTTTGAAGACACTATAAAATCTTTTTCCTGGCTCTGATCAAGTCATGGTGTGTTAAGCGATAACAGGCGCCTTATCAATCAGGGCTGGGGTTTTTTTTTCTTCTTTTTTTTTTATTCTGGCTTCACGCCTGTCTGTTCCATATGATTGCAGAGACCCATGTGTTTTGGAAGACAGAAGCGGTCAGTGTCCCTGCAGAAAGAAACGTTGAAAGGGAACCTGATGACCGTGGAATACAGGTACACACTGGAACCTGAAAACTCATCAGCCTGAGTGAAACAATATGTCACCGTGTCCCAATGCCATACATGCTTGGAGTTGACTTTCCAGAGTTCAATAAGCCCCTCCCCCCCCCCTCTCTCTATCTCTCTCTCACACACACACACACACACACACACACACACACACACACACACACACACACACACAACATAGAAAAGATAGATAAGTAGATAGATAAAAAGAAAGATTGATTGATGATTGACTGACTGATTGGCTGACTGACT
>JADBJO010000735.1:262500-272500 GCA_016801955.1 Conus betulinus
CGCGCGTGGCGCGCACACACACACACACACACACACACACACACACATACACACACACACGTACACACACACAGACTCACACACACACACACACACACACACACACACACACACACACACACACACACACACACACACACTTAAAGCGGTGTGTGAGAATAGAACCAACTTACCATCGGACAATTTGATTCACACACATGAACATAAGGAATAAGGTGATATACTATGATGCAAAAGGTATCCCAATAAAAACAAACAAATAAAACAAACCAGCCGCCGTGGCGAAGTGGTTAGCGTCGCGGACTCCCGGCTGGGAGGTCGTGGGTTCGAATCCCATCAGGACTGGGACCACACAGTCGAGTTTCATCCACTTAATGGATGAGTTTCTGAGAGTGTTGCTCAAATTTCCTGACCAACACTGCAGGTGTCTGTATCTCTCGGGCCTGGTTGACGCCGGGATATATTATGAAAGGAAGCGTAGAGTACAGCCCTGTCATGTAGTCTCAGACCGAAATGGAAATCCGTAGCATCATCTTAATCATCCTCATTCTCATCGATCAGCATTAAAAAAAAAAGTCTCAAATTCTGTGGCCCTTCATGCCCTGCTCTCATGGTGACCTGAATTTCGATGTCCTCTCCACGTCTGTGGCCTTGGTTTGGTTCCGTCGGGGTCACCGGTATCGGCGAGTCCATGGGGGCTGTCGTTGGACGGACGTGGTGGCGCCCTCCGGGGGGAGAGCTCACTCACGCCAGCTCCGCGACTAAGCAATTATTGTCGTCAGAGGGGGCTTAGTAGGTGGTGTCCTGCGTATGTTAGATCAGAACAGGCGCCACTGAACACCACTGAAGTGACTCGGCAGCAGTGCAGTGTCTCCTCCAGTGGGTTGCCTCTTGACGACTTGACATTGACTGCTCCCTGTGGATTGCCGGTGCCGGGGCTGTGGCGGGGCGGGGCTGGCTGTGGACGGGGTGTCGGCATGAGCGGCGTGGGTGCACTGCCTCTGAGGTGGCGCAGAGGTTGGGACAGCAAAAAAACAAAAACAAAAACAAAAAAACAAATAAAACAGAACAAGACCAAAAAAGAATCATGCTCATGGAATCTACATGATGATAATGCTTCAGAAACTTTTAGAACCCAAAAGGTACGAATATGATGTAGGAACATTTTCCTTCTTTAAGCCTACAAAGTGTGGGTCTGTAATACCCATGTCATACGGAAGGGGCGGGGTGGGAGGGTAGAGGGTGGAGGGGCGGTGTTAAAAACAAACATTGTTTATTTGTTGCTCAGTTGAACGCATGCAAAGTGAAGTGTACAACCTGCAACAAGACCACGCCAAACTGAAAGAGGGACGAGAAGAGATGAAGAAAAGAAGAAGATCTGCCACGGAAAGTCCAGGAAGCTTCTTTGAATCAAAGTTAGCACATCGAAGATCAAACAATAATGAACAATATTCATTGAGAAATAACATCAAATTGCTCTACATGAACTAAACCACAAATCAGACAACAGAAGAAAGTACTGAAAAACCATTGACGGTAGGCTAAAACAAGAAGATATAAATGCAGTTCACAGGATCGGAGAAAGAGAAGAGGAATAAACGAGACGAATAATCCTCAGATTTATTTCAAGACAATGTGAACATGAAAAAATACAGAACAAAAGAAAAGTCAAGAACGCAACGCCTACAGGAGTAATCGTGGAAGATCTCACCGAGAAAAATTACGTTTTATTCCGCAGGGTTGGAACATTGCAAGTCGTCCTGGAACATTACAAGTCATCCTGGAACATTACAAGTCGTCCTGGAACATTACAAGTCATCCTGAAATATCACAAGTCGTCCTGGAACATTAAAAATCATTCTTGAACATTACAAGTCATCCTGGAACACTACTAGTCATCATGGAACATTACAAGTCATCCTGGAATATTACAAGTCATCCAAGAACACTGCCAGTCATCCTGGAACATTGAAAATCATTCTTGAACATTACAAGTCACCCTGGAATACTACAAGTCATCCTGGAACACTACAAGTCATCCAGGAACATTAAAAGTCATCCTGGAACACTACAGTCATCATGGAACATTACAAGTCATCTGGAAGCACTACAAGTCATCATGGAACATTACAAGTCAACTGGGAACACCACAAGTCATCCTGGAACACTACAGGTCATTCTGGAACATTACAAGTCATCCTGGGACATTAAAAGTCATTCTGGAACACTACAAGTCATTCTGCAACATTACATTCATCTTGGAACATTACAAGTCATCTGGAAACACAACAAGTCATCCTGGAACATTGCAAGTCATCCGGGAAGACTACAAGTCATCCTGAGACATTAAGTCATCCTGCAACATTACAAGTCATCATGAAACACTACAAGTCATCCTGGAACATCAGTATCCTGGTAATGACAAGTCATCCTGGATCCTTACAAGTCATCCTGGAACATTGCAATTTATCCTGGAACACTACACGTCATCCTTGAACATTACAATTTATCCTGGAACACTAAAGTCATCCTGGAACATTAAAAGTCACCCTGCAACATTAAAGTCATCCTGGAACATTACAAGTCATCCAGGAACACTACAAATCATCCTGGAACATTACAAGTCATCCTGGAACATTACAAGTCATCGTGGAACATTGCATGTTATCCTTGAATATTACAAGTCATCCGGGAACACTACAAGTCATCCGGGAGCATTACAAGTTGTCCAGGAACATAACAAGTCATTCGGCATTCGTCATCTTGTCATTCTCCTTCCTCTTGCCTTCTGCTGCTCCTCCTGGCTCACTGCTTTTCTGTGCCTATCGTTTGTCCTTATCTAGACTGTCACGAGTCTACCGAGGATTTTAAAGATGTCGCAGTTAAAGTTCGTTTGACACAACTGTGCTGGAACATGAGACTGAGCTAATTCTGTTAAAAAATATTTAACAAAAATCTAAATGAGCAACGAAGTAAGGCGTGCGTGCCTGCCTGCCTGCGTGCGTGCTTGCGTGCGTGCGTGCGTGCGTGTGTGTGTGTGTGTGTGTGTGGCGCGCGTGTGTGTGTGTGTGTGTGTGTGTGTGTGTGTGTGTGTGTGATTGTTTTGTGTGCTCCAAGTCTAAGCGCAGCTTGAACTTGCGTGTGTGTGATAGGTGTGTCATTGCGAACATCATGTATTTTTGCAAATATGTGCGAGTGTGCACATATGCACGATGGAGCATGTATACTGTATGTAGTATGTTTATTTTTGGTGCAGATAGATGAGGGTGTGTGTGGCGTGTGATGAACAAGATGAGGAGTTTCACACTAATTTTCTGCATAGCAAAGATAATTCCAACATGAGAGAGTTTAACAATGCGCCCAAAAATTGTGTTTTACATCTCTTTCCCCCAATTTCCCGTCAGCTTTTTCCATTGAATTTTCCAATTATTATTTGTTATAAAGGTTTTCAGTAGGTACATTGACAAATGCGCTCTGGCTTTTAATACACTTATGAATGCTATCATGAGTCTTCTATGATTATCATTGTCGTTATTAGAATTGCTTTAATCATTGCAATCATTATTATTGTTGTTGATGCAAACACCTTGTCGGATTATCAACAGTCCACAGATATTGGTAACACTTGACTGGGTCTTTTTCAGAACAACTATATAATTTGAAGATTGATGGTAAAGACCGAAACGAAGGGGGGGGGGGGGGGGGTCAAAAAAGAAAACAAAAACAATACACAACGTTTCGACTCTTAGAGTCTTTTTCACACGTGTGCTGTCGTGGGTCCTCAGTTTCATGTCACTTGAAAAAGACTCTAAGAGTCGAAACGTTGTGTATTGTCTTTGTTTTCTTTTCGACCCCCCACCCTACCCCCTTTTGTTTCGGTCTTTACCACCAATCTTCAAATTATATAGTTAGTCCACAGATATCTTGATACAATAATCTCTGTTTGACTACACTGGATGTAACAGCTACACCCGGGAGTGCTTCTTTGAAACTTTTTAATAATGGACTTTTCCAACCTCATCAGGTTTGAGTTTGAAATCCAATCATGTACTTTCAACCGAGATGTAGCATTCACCTTCAGTCGAAAGGACGAAATGAATTGCAAACTGAGGGTTTACTCGCGATTAGTAGCTTGAACGGGAAGATAGAGGACGGGGCGTGCGAGAGGCGTGACAAAAGCATGTGTCCAGGTGTCTCTCCCAGTTATCACTCATAGTCACACAACACACATGTCACGCTGTCTGCCAGAATGAACGCTGCTATGTCGCAACCTTGACACGGGAACTCCAGCCAGCCGTCTTCTTTCATGGTTGACACTCCACAGCGGAAACCAGAGAGTAGACGACTCACGTATTAGTTAAGTGCTGTGAGTGTGATGAATGAGTGTATGAAATAGGTTTTGTGATCCTACATCTTTCACTCCCTCCATCACAGTATCTGCTTTACCTTTCTTTCTTTCTTGTGAGGAAGGAGGGGAGTGTAAGATGGGGGTGGGGGTAACCCTCCGTGTACCAGTCTAATGCAGTTAGTTACTCGTAAGTAGCAGACGGTGTTAGCATCCACCACCTGTTGTAGGGCTGGTTACGGTAATTCTTTGTGCTCTGTCTTCGTTTTCATACTCAGTTTCCATTGTTCTTGGGCATTTGCTGTGAATAAGGGTATTTTCACACTTACCATGGATGCCTATTGCAAAACACGATATTGCAATGTCACCCGGGGTATAAAATGGTACAAAATGTCACCCACTGTACAAAATGGTACAAAATGTCACCCACGGTACGAAATGATACGAAATATCACCCGCGGTACAAAATGATACAAAATGTCAACCACGATACAAAATGGTACAAAATGTCACCCACGGTATAACGTGTCACTCACGGTACAAAATGGTACAAAATGCCACTCACGGTACAAAATGGTACAAAATGTCACCACGGTACAACACTACAAAATGTCACCTAAGTACAAAACTGTACAAAATATCACCCACGCTACAAAATGTCACCCAGGGTACAAAATATCACCCAAGGTACATGTCACCCTAGGTAACATTTTGTAGCGATGTAATGACATAAATATCACCTCGCTGCAGAATGTCACAGATGATGCTACGGATTTCCATTTCGGTCTGAGACTACATGACAGGGCTGTATTCTACGCTTCCTTTCATAACATATCCCAGCGTCAACGAGGCCCGAGGGATACAAGTACCTGCAATGTTGGTCAGGAAATTTGAGCAACACTGTCAGAAACGTATCCATTAGTGGATGAAACTAGACTGTGTGGTCCCAGTTTCCCAACTGAGTCGGCAGCAAACTCAACTCTGGGTAGGAGCCGGACGGTGCAGAAAAAACCTAAATGACTCTGATGGGATTCGAACCCACGACCTCCCAGCCGGGGAGTCCGCGACGCTAACCACTTCGCCACGGCGGCTGGTTCGTCGGAAAATATCGGTTTGTGCAGTGCTCCTCCGTTCAGGGGACTGAACTTTTCACAAGATGTCATACTGAATTAAAATGGTTGTGTCTGAGCGCATTGAGTGTGTTTGTATTGGGGAGTGCGTTTGAACAAGTATGTATGTGTGCTTACCCGTGCGTGTGCGAGCGTGCGAGTGTGCGTGCGTTCGTGCCTGCGTGTGTAAACAGAGAGAAAAGAGCGAGCGAGAGAAATTTTCAGAATGTCGGAATATGTATTGTCAAGTGAAAGTAGTTTTTTTCATTTGTTCGGGAAAAACATATCCAGGAAAGTTACAGACAATCCTTTTTTGTTGTTGTTCCTTTTGTAATTCGAAATACAATGACTATTTTGATGTATCAGTTCATTTTATTTTCACTTTGTTACGTTTGTGTAATGAACATTATTCACGTGTTAGAAAGTCTGTTGAAAGTAGGTTTACAAGAGCTGACCGTTTACCTTGTTGTGATATTATGAGATGACAATCATGACGATAGATTTGAAAATGTTCCACACACACACACACACACACACACACACACACACACAGAGATTTTTTGGCGGAAAGTGTTGAGTGTCACATGCATAAATGTTAGCATTATAGATAGGATGTGCGTCATTTCTGTCCTCTGACATAGACCAAAAGAACAAAAAATCCATCTGTCAACTGAAAAGCTAGCTGTGTACTACAAGCCCACTCTGTCGCCTACATGAGAGGAGCAATGCAGAGTCTCCTTCGGTGGGTCGTCCCATGACGGCCTAGTGTTGAAAACTCCTCGTGGACTGCTGCACTGCTGTGACAAAACAAGCGGGGCTTGACATTTTCAAGGGGAGCACTGGAGGGAGGGGAGAAAGGGAGCGGGGCTCTGCATTTTCAAGCCAGGGTGGAGGGGGGGGGGGGAGAAGGGGGGGGGTGGGGGGCCAGGGGGGGGGGGGGGGGGGGGGGGGGGGGGGGGGGGGGGGGGGGAGGGTGGAAGGGCGCAGGAAGACTTTGATGGGGTCATGAAAGATGAGACAGACAAGACAGATCCTGTGTTGAGTTAGGATTTTATAGCCAGCCACCTATCTGTTGACAACATGTTTCATTCAGATTTCAAACAATTCTGTTTTTATTTCCACCAGTTCTTTTCAAGCCATTGTTTTGCTTGCTTTTTATTATTATTTTTTTAATTGCTATAAATGCAATAGCCATGTGAATATCAATCCAAAGACGTAACAGTGTTTGTGTCTTTGTTCTGTTTTAGGAGAAAGTACTACAAAAGTCGGTGTTAATTTGGGCTAATTATTGCTTCGGGATCGATTTTGCCTTCAACTTGCTTGGTGATCTCAGCATTTGCCGTGTTAGCAGCATGATGAATCGTGGGTTGATCAACCGAGACCCTAAGTGCATCTTGGGCACTTATAATGCACGTTGACACTTGCAAAAAAATTTTTAATAAATGTCAGCGAACCGCCCAGAGAAACGTGGACAAACGAGTCACAAGACAAACCACAACGCGTTTCGACCCCTTAGGTCTTCTTCAGGTGCAATAAAAATGAAACAAATTACGAAAATGCACTTAGCTTTAGCGTTGAACACTAGCGATTCAACGCCTTCTTCCTTGCGCTGAACACAGAAGCGATCAAAGCTAAGTGCATTTTCGTTATTTGTTTCATTTTTGTTGCACCTGAAAAAGACCTAAGGGGTCGAAACGCGTTGTGGTTTGTCTTGTGTGACTCGTTTGTCCACGTTTCTCTGGGCGGTTCGCTGACATTTATTTAAGATTTGTTTAGATTTCCGCCTGCAGCAGTCGTTTCACTTTGCAACTAGAACTTGCAAAATAAGTTAAAATGTTATTCATAACATGCGTATCTCTGTTCAGTGCTAGATATATCAAATGAAAAAATGCGAGAGAGAGAGAGAGAGAGAGAGAGAGAGAGAGAGAGAGAGAGAGAGAGAGAGAGAGAGAGAGAGAGAGACAGTGACAGAGAGGGAGACAGAGAGAGACAGAGAGAGACAGAGAGAGGGACTGTGTCACACATAGAAACATGGGTACGCAGGAACGCATCGGGTCTGTATTTCTCTACGGAAAATTTCAAATAAACGCCTTAAGAATCATAAATGCGCGCGCGCGTGCACACACACACACACACACACACACACACACACACACACACACACACACACACACACACGCGAGCGCGCGCGCGCGCGCACGCACTACGACGAAAGCACATTCATCGACCATAACCGGAATGAATGCAGTTAAAAATAGATGTTTGTACATAGAAACTCGCGAAGACCATTACAATTGCATTACTATTACAATTCATTAATATTTGTTTACCAACATTTTGTGTCTCCTAGGCCAAATTAAAACCAAATCTACACAAATCATTGTGGTATGTATATGTCAAAGATTATAGTTTAATTTTTGCATTGAAAGAAATATTTTTTATCGGATATTATTGGAAATCTGTTATCGTTCATGTACTCCTGTAGCCAGAATCCAATACGCTTGGCAGATGACATAAAAAAGAATAGATATACGTATTCCCCTCATATATTATGCATTTAGGAGACTTAGGACGGAAACATCTGAATTTGATGCAGTTTAAAGCATTCTTCTGAAATGGCCCCGGTCTTATGTCAAAAAAGAAATTTCGGAATCAATTACCCAAAAGAGATGTATTCGAACGCCCCTTTTAAGACAATAATTGGAAATTGCCCTTTAATTTACCACAAAAATCTTAAACAAAAGACACGCCTTTTTGTGCTTGATTAGCGTTATCTTACAAGGATCGTTTAGCCAGAAATGACTTGGCGAAAGTGGATTTCCCAACGTATCAAATTTAGCGTCCTCAAGACCAAGACAGGTTTGGGTTATGATAGCAATCGATCAAACCATTCGTCAAGTCTGTCATTTTCCGTCAGACCTGTTAGAGCCGGCAAAAATATACCGTGACCTACACCATAACTTCCCCTGTCAACACCGTTTCTCCCTCCCTCCCCCCCCTCCCCTCCCACACTTCCATTCGCCGAAGCTTTTGCCTGTTTGAATGCACCAATCAAATAATAGTTCAGTTGCTGTTGTTCTGTTTATATATATATATATATATGTATATATATATATATATATATATGTATGTATGTATGTATCTATCTATCTATCTATATATATATATATATATATATATATATATATATATATATATATATATATATATATATACATATGTATGTATATAACAGCATTACGTCACAAAGTTTTCCATTCGGACATCATGCCTATATAGAGACAACATTTATCTTGTTTGCATCGAAAATCAAGCGGATTATTTTTTTATTTTTTTCAAAGAGAGTGCAGTCTATTCATAAACATAGCCAGGACTGATGCATTTTTGGAAAAAATGCAGTTGAGTGTGCCTGGTGAGACTACTAGAGAATCACAGTTCTCGCTAAGAAATCCTCCTTAACGGCTGAACGCGTGGTCCATGTAACGGAAAGTAAATTTTCCATCTTAACCAGGACTACCGCGAAAGAGTAACATATCCCTAAAAGCTTTCGTTATGAGGGCATAAAACCCAGCCTTTACTTCCATCTAAAAATGGTGTCCCTGTAACTGATTGAAACGGCCCGCTTCCCCGTTAACTCCCGGGAGTCAGTCTGCCCTGTCCCACATCAACTCCCGGGAGTCAGTCTGGTTTCTGTCACACATCAACTAGAAGTCAGTCTGGTTCTGTCACACATCAACTAGAAGTCAGTCTGGTTCTGTCCCAAATCAACTAGAAGTCAGTCAGGTCCTGTCCCACATCAACTAGAAGTCAGTCTGGTTCAGTTTTTAATGTATGTTTGAAAATCTCTGCGCAATGTCCCCTTTCTGTGCATATGTATCTCTCCTGTTATTTGAATAAAATGTGTGGGGAAACACTCCCAGGAGTCAGTCTGGTCCTTTCCCACATCAACTCCAGGGAGTCAGTCTGTTCCTGTCCCAGTCAACTCCAAGGAGTCAGTCTGTTCCTGTCCCAGTCAGCTCCCAGGAGTCAGTCTGTTTCTGTCCCAATCAACTCCCAGGAGTCTTTCTGGTCCTATCCCACATCAGCTCCCATTTATCTCAGTCATCGCTAATGAGGAACAGAACCCAATCTCTCAAGAAGATAGAATACATCTCATCACCTTTTTTTTTTTTTTTTTTTTTTGGGGGGGGGGGGGGGGGGGTCATGCAGAGAATGAGGAGGAAGGGGTGGTATCCTGGGCCTGTTCCAGGATGATTCTGTAACCGATAAAACTGAATCTGGGGCTTGAAGTATGCACAGCAAATCAGCCGTCATCCTGCACTCGCGTTTCATTGCAAATCAATGATAAGATGCCAAGAGATACAATTTCTCCTTGGTGAGTCTAGCTTGCACATGTGGTACATCAATCAACTCAAAGAAGGAAAGTCAGGAACATATTTTGAGGAAAAGGTGGGTCCCGAACAGGCCCACTGCCCTGAAATCGCAACGTTTGTCGCCATCCTTTGGCGGCCTGGGCAAAAAGAACCAGGTGAAAAGAATGAGACGA
>JADBJO010000735.1:277500-287500 GCA_016801955.1 Conus betulinus
GATAGCCGTTTGAATGATGATTTTTCTAAATATGATGATGTAGATGGCGATATTAACGCATGTATGGAAAACGGTGCATTTGATAGTGATCATATATATATATATATATATATATATATATATATATATATATTGACAGCCGGGGTGTGGATGTGCCTGTATGTAATAATAAAGTATCAAGCTTTCTTTCTGGAATGTGAATGGTTTACTCTCAAAGGGTTTTGACAATATATTTATTTTCTATGCCTGTGGTTTTGATTGCATATGCTTTAAAAGCGTTCGTTGAAACATTTAGCATGGACATGTTTGTTGGGTATAAAGACTTTATTAAACCTGCTGTGTCATCAGTGGAGACGAACTGGAGGACTCACTGTTTGATAAAACACGAATTTTGTTCTCTTCGTATCACATGTAGAAGTTGATAGCTCTAACGTGTGCGTCTTTTTATTTGAAAAATCGCTTTTTGGTACACTGAAAAATATTGCTTTGGTTTGTACATATATATTCAGTCTGAAGGTTTTTCCTTTCTATAATTCTTTTAATGTTGATGATGGCATTTCAATGTTGAACGAATGTTTGGCTGACTGTGCTCGCAAGGTGGTATTGATATAGTACTGTGTGTGGCAATCTGATCAGCATGATGGCAGATTTTTCTCCTGACTTCTCTACTGACGTTTCTGATTCCTGTTTGCAAGCAAAACTGCCACGTTGTACAGATGGATGTTCTCATGATCATGTATTGAATAACTACGGTAAGTTATCGTTAAATATGTGCACTGCTTTTGATCTGTATATTTTAAGTATGGTGTCTGTTTAGTTATTAAATCGTACTCAAGCAGTTACCATAAAAAGGCGAAAAATCTGTATACAAGACAATTCCATCTGGTGGCCCACGAGACTCAGCACTTTGCCCGCTCCTGTTTCTTTATATATATATATATATATATATATATATATATATATAATGCTGAGCAATTAAGTAGTGGGGGGAAAACAAGTGCAGGTTAACAATTCTTCCATCATTATAGTAATGCCTTAGCAAACATTTGAAATTGAGAGGAAAAAAATTGAAAAAACGGAAAAATGTGTGTCATAAATATGAAAATCTTTCAGTAGATGCATGAGGAAACTATCACAATCCCTCTTGAAGATGGATCTTTATATAACACCTTCTCCGAGACCTTTCGTCCTGAAGACGGATCTCTCTTGAAGACGGATCTATATATAACACCTTCTCCGAGACCTTTCGTCCTGAAGACGGATCTATATATAACACCTTCTCCGAGACCTTTCATCCGCTGAATCGGACTCATCAGGAAGACACGATTCGTTGTGTCAGTTCTCTTGGCGTCAGATAGAGACACACCACAGTCCATAATTCTGTGGTCTTCCGACCGCCAAGGGTTCGAAAAAGAATCCAACAACACACCCCCAAATCAGCCAGCAAAGGTAGTAGAATTAAACAAAACGAAAGTGTGGAGAGGAAAAAAGTTGTTGAAAACTAAAAACATTACGCAAACAGTATAAAATGTAAGGAACAATCTTTGAGCCTATGCTTGAGGATCCATTTAAGGATGCAAGGGAGATCAAAAGATATGGAACAGTCTGAGTGGTCAGCTCTGCGATAACCCAAGCATTGTCAGCGGCTAAGAATTGTGAAGAACAACCTTTCCTTGGATCTCCTAAGAGATGCAGTCACCCACTGATTGACCAAACAATGATATTATACATGAATTCCAATCCAATATAAAACTTTTTGCTGATGACACGGGCATGCATTTATCACTACTTGATAACCCCATTCTCCGCGCAGAAATACTTCATGTTGACTTGGAAAAGAGAAACTCATGGGCCAGTAAATTTAACGTCGAAAAAACAGAACTGTTGAATTTCACTCGCAATAGGAATGTGATATTGCCTCTTGCATTTGGCTCTACAATTCTACAGAGAACTAACAATTATAAACACCTCGATTTCATTCTTCAAGATGATTGCAAATGGGATGAGCAGATGAAGCATATAATGACCACTGTTACCATGTTGATTTCATGCCTAAAAGCTATGAATATAAATTAAGTAGAAAAGCTCTCGAAATCTTATGCAAATCGTTTATATTGCCACATTTCGATTATGCCGACATTGTCTGGGATAATTGTACTGAAACGCAGTCGCTTAAGCGATCGATGTCATAGTTCTTCAAAAGGGAAGAAAAACAATAACAATGAAAACAATAACAGAAAATGGAAAAGAAAATGGGAAAAGAAAAGAAGGGAAAGAAAAAAACGGAAAAGGGTTCATCAAATTGAACTACCATTCTCCAACTCGAGATGGTTTCTACCCTAAACTACTTTATGTTTTTGTACAAGTTTCTCTCATGTTTGTAAATTGTACACACATTTTGTTGATGACGTGATTGCTGCTTCCACTCCCTTCCTCCCATTTTTCATGTTATTCATTTCATTTTTCGGCTACTGTTTTTTTTCTGTTTTTGGTTTTCTTTTTTCAATGTTTCCTTAAAACAAATCCCAACCACGAGGTGAAATGCTTAGTATATTGTGAATGTATTTAACCGCCAATATGTTGTAAATGTATATTTGAGCACAGTATAAGCCCAGGGCTTCTTGCTGCTGATTTGTGCTGACAATTATGAAGGTATTCTGTTTACTTGTTTCTGAAATAAAAGTTATCTCACACAAATGGGCCTATGGCCTTACTGAATAAAAATCTGAACTCTCTCTCTCTCTCTCTCTCTCTCTCTCTCTCTCTCTCTCTCTCAACACAGATTTACGGAGAAAATTTCAGCATCATCGGACGTTTTTGGAGATTTTTTTTTCTTGTATCGCTTTAGGTCATCGGTTAATATTTGTTAAATTACCAGCCGCCGTGGCGAAGTGGTAAGCGTCGTGACTCCCGGCTGGGAGGTCGTGGGTTCGAATCCCATCAGAGTCATGTGGGTTTTTCTGTTCCGACCGGCTCCTACCCAGAGTTGAGTTTGCTGCGGACTCAGCTGGGAAGACTGGGACCACACAGTCGAGTTTCATCCACTTAATGGATGCGTTTCTGAGAGTGTTGCTTAAATTTCCTGACCAACACTGCAGGTGCCTGTATCTCTCGGGCCTGGTTGACGCCGGGATACGTTATGAAAGGAAGCGTAGAATACAGCCCTGTCATGTAGTCTCAGATCGAAATGGAAATCCGTAGCATCATATTAATCATCCTCATTCTCATCGATCAG
The DNA here is from genome assembly GCA_016801955.1 of Conus betulinus. Taxonomy (NCBI): domain Eukaryota; kingdom Metazoa; phylum Mollusca; class Gastropoda; order Neogastropoda; family Conidae; genus Conus; species Conus betulinus. The sequence continues at coordinate 280,736 of JADBJO010000735.1, forward strand.
CATTAAAAAAAAAAAAAAATGTCTCAGATTCTGTCGCCTTTCATGCCCTGCTCTCATGGTGACCTCAGTTTCTATGTCCTCTCCACATCTGTGGTCTTGGTTTGGTTCCGTTGGGGTCACCGGTACCGGCGAGTCCATGGGGGCTGTCGTTGGACGGACCTGGTGGCGCCCACCGGAGGGAGAGCTCACTCACGCCGGCTCCGCGATTAAGCAATTATTGTCGTCAGTAGGGGCTTAGTAGGTGGTGTCCAGCGTATGCTAGATCAGAACAGGCGCCACTGAACACCACCGAAGTGACTCGGCAGCAGTGCAGTGTCTCCTCCGGTGGGTTGCCTCTTGACGACTTGACATTGACTGCTCCCTGTGGATTGCCGGTGTCGGGGTGTGGCGGGGGCCGACCGGGCTGTGGCTGTGGACGGGGTGTCGGAATGAGCGGCGTGGGTACACTGCCTCTGAGGTGGCGGAGAGCTTGGGACAGAAAAAAAAAAAAAGAAGTTGAATTAGTTTTCCCTACATCTTCATCACACTCCTTCAGTATGGCTCTGCCGCCTGATCTGAATACAGTTTCTCTCTCTCTCTCTCTCTCTCTCTCTCTCTCTCTCTGTGTGTGTGTGTGTGTGTGTGTGTGTGTGTGTGTGTGTGTGTGTGTGTGTGAAGAAAACTGGTTTATAGGGGAAATGTGCATCGTGGTGTTTTCTTTCTTTCTTTTATTTTTGTTTCGTTTTTGTTTTCGTTGTTGCATTCTTTTGGTTTACCGATTAGTATTTGTTTAATTATCTTTCGTTCCATCTTAATCACCCCCCCCTCGCTTTAAATAAAGTTTTTGCTCTCTCTCTCTCTCTCTCTCTCTCTCTCTCTCTCTCTCTCTCTCTCTCTCTCTCTCTCAAACCTCACCTAACGCACAGGCCTTTCTTCTTTACTTACCCAGTGTTCTTCAGCTAACAGCGTCTATACAGAGGAGACAATGTGGAAACCATAACATCACCATCAACAACAACAATATCGGGGGGGGGGGGAGGGGGGGGGGGGGGGGGGGGGGGGGGGGGACCCCAGCTTTGAGACGTATGTGTGAGCGGAGGGCAGTATTAGTCAGTCAAGTACCGTACATTAATCACATGTACCACATGAGTGACGCGTTCTCGACAAGGGCGGACAGTCCGTGTGCAGGAACGTCAACGTCGTCTTGTGGAAAACTTACTCCATGAATAACCCTTTCTACGTCGGATTCGCCACCCTTCTGCTCTTTTGTTACAGGCTGTTGTGTGTGTGTGTGTGTGTGTGTGTGTGTGTGTGGGGGGGGGGGGTTAGTAGTGGTGGAGGTGGTGGTGGCAGTGTGTGTGCGTGTGTGTGTGTGTGTGTGTGTGTGTGTGTGTGTGTGTGTGTGTGTGTAAGCAAAAGTAATAGGAAACATGTTACACTATTTTTAAGATGAGAAACGTAAACATGTAAAAGAAGTAGATGAAAACAAATACGGGTAACTGTGTGTTCTGTGTCAAACTGTTTAGAATGAAAAGGTAAACAGACAGACGAACCGATAAAAAAAGAAGTCAGGCGACTGTTTGACTTTGTATTCTATGTGGCAATGTTCTTAGATCAAAAGGTGGCCCACTCAGACGAACAGACTCTGGCAAGATAACTGTGCCTGCCTGTACCGGGCATCGAAAATCGAGAGTTCAATTTTCTTCATAGTATTCTTTTTGGGTTCGTTATACTGTGTCGAAAGTTTGTTTCAAAAGAAAAACCAATCCTGCCGTTTGCACGTAGGACCTTTGGTATAAAAAGTGTCAACTGGGCATACACCTCTGTTGTTGTAATTTAGTTACTTCTGACACAAACGCGTGCAAGTCACTCGGTGGTCGAGTTCGCTACCTCCCCGTCAGACGTCGCCCGACAAATTATCGGGTGCACGAGAGTTTCTTGCTCAAAAAGGGCTTGTAATATTATGAATTTGGAATACTTCCGAAGATCTCCTGCTGTTTTCTGTCTTGGCTGTTCTCCAAGTTCATCAAAATGAATGGAAACGGGCGCGCGCGCGCGCGCGCGCGCACACACACACACACACACACACACACACACACTTTTGTCACACACAACACACACTTTTGTCAAGATATGAAGTCAAGATATGAAGTAGTAGTAGTACAATATGTACATTATATATGTATTTGGATGAATGTTATAATGAAAAGAAATACATCTAAAAGTGCATTAAACTGTATCAAGAAGTTATGTCAAACCGAACTTGATAATTATATGGTAAAAAATGGTCTTATATTATCTATTTTAAAAAAGACTCATATGATGCTTTTCAGTAATGGTGTAATCCTGCTGAGCTGTTTAAAATTGAAAACAAAATCAGTACAAGGGAATGGTGAAATTTTGGGATTTTATAAACAAAGCCAGCGTGGAACGCCCATATCAACCACATTGTTACTAAAGCATGAAAATGCTTAGATTTTTTAAAAAGTTATAAGTAAACAATACTGGGGACAAGACAGCAAAATTTTAAAACATCTTAGCACATTACTAATTCAATCAAAAATGTCTTACGGAGAAGAAATATTCCTAGTACTCCAAATCAATTACTTAAAAACTTCAAAGTCTTGATTGCAAAGGATACAGGCTTACTCTTGGTGCACCCTTTCACGCATCAACATTCGGAACTTTTAAAAACATTGGAGAATTGCCTTTGGATGAAGATCGAAATCTTGCATGTGCAAAGTACGTTCTTAGAACCTCAACAACTGACAACTTTGTCTTGGAAGAAGTACAGATAAAATCAGAAATAAATTATCCTAAGCGGGCGAGACAGATTTCTTCATCAAATCCAATCAGTTCATATGCATCAGACCTATTTAAAGAATCAGAAATAAATTCACATAATACTGATGCGCAGCAAGGAGTTTCTCCTTACCCTACCTGTGAGATGAATAAACCACATTTTGATATCGATTACACTGATGTGAAGAATGAGAAGTGAAGTCCGACTGCACCTGGAGAATAAATATCCGAATCATTTAAAGGAATGTACAGATGGCTCACTCTTAGATGATCATCGTGCTGATTCAGGTTTTGCAATACCAGCTAAAAAAAAAAAAAAAAAAAAAAAAAAAAAAAAAAAAAAGTCATACTTCATTGGTAAAAGTCGATCAATATTTACAGCCGAACTAATTGCTATACTTATGGCTCTTAATTAGGCCTACATAGTTGATCTTCATTGAACATTTTTCAAATTTTATTCTGCGTTGATTCTCAGGCTGTACTGTATGCTTTACGTTCGTTTGATTACAAGAAGTAATTCAACTGTCATAGAAATCAATCAAATGATTTACATTTTAAGTTTAAAGGGGATCAATAGTGCCTTTTGCTGGGTTCCTTCACATAGTGGATTGTATTCAAATCCTTTACTTGAAAAATAGCTAACTGATTAATCGTGTGCGCGCACCTCTGTGTGTGTGCGTGTGTGTGTGTGTGTGTGTGTGTGTGTGTGTGTGTGTGTGTGTGAGAGAGAGAGAGAGAGAGAGAGAGAGAGAGAGAGAGAGAGAGAGAAAAGAACACGTGCCAAAGAAATCATGTCTGCACCTGCACCTGTTGCCTCGTTTGCTTATCTATTCGCAAGTTACGCGAAACTGCAGGAGCCATTTCATTAACGAAGCTTGGCGCAAAAAGATCAAATGTAAAACAAGCCCCAGCCCACCAAACGGTGAAGGACTTTCGAAGAAGAAGAAGAGGAAGGAGAAGGAGCATGGCGAGAAGAAGAGAAGAAGAAGAAGGAGGAGGAGACGAAAAACACGAACAAGAAGAAGAACAGAAAAAGAAGAACAAGAAAAACAAACGCGCGGAACTTCTTTTCACGAAACTTAATGATAAGATGGAATGTGCCCATTTGTAGATCCACGACGTGAATCCGATTTAATGGTGCGTTCAGGATCTATCGGACTGTCGAATGTCTGTACTCTCCCGAGTGTCTTTCTAGATCTGTTTTATTTGGTTTCGGGCTAACTTGCCGCAAAATGTGTTTAAACAGACATTTTAGCAAGCAAGCCCTTCTGCTTTCCTTGGTTGAACGTAAGACCGCTGAGCACACGCTGTTGCACAGAGATTCGAACAGCCGACCTAGGGTTTTTGTTTTTCTTCCTTTGTGGGCCATCAGGCCACCACTTCACCAAGTTCAGTCCTACCACCGTGTCCGTTTGTCTTTTCCCTCATAATACAAAACTATTAACAAAAAACAAACAAACAAAAAAAAAATCAAAACAAAACCAAAAACCCAACCCTTTGGAATATTTTCCTCCAGAATGTTGTTTCTCTAGTCAGTATCTATAATTTATATGGAAGATTCGAAATTTACAGGAGAGAAACTGACGAAATACCACAAGGAAATCTGTTCGCAAACGTGTTCTTAAAGTGACCTGCATTTTTTGTTTGTGGAGGATATGGGTTATTTCTGCAGACGGTTATTTTCATGATTACCTTTTTTCCAGCTGTACAAAAGGGTGAGACGCAATTTTGCCTGTACGGGTCATGACGTAAGCAAGATATTTTCACTCCTTACCTGGACACTATGGTCAAGATCTTTTTTGTCTCCCAGATGGGCAGCTGAGCAACGTAGCATTGAACAAACCAGCGACGATGATCAACATTTACCCCCACACCAGTCCTGAGAAGGCGGTGGACGGTAACAAAGCCACGACGAATGTACACGAGTGTATGCACACACTCAAAACAGTTGACTTTGCCATTGCCTGGTGGCGGGTGGACCTCCAGGGGCTGTTTGAGATTCACCATGGGGTCATCACCAACCGAGGAGACTGCTGTGGTGAGTACAAAACACAGTTTGTGACCGTTTAGCTACAAAAGGTCAGCGAAGTGTAAGACTGACCCCTGCATATTACTGTTACTAGCCTTTCACAGTCATCATCACCATCACTTCTTCTTTTCTTCTTTCGTCTTTATCTTCTTGTTCTGGCTTTCTTTTACGTTTTCTTCGTCTCTCCTTCTTCTTCTTCTTCCGCCAGAACTCCGAGGCTCACCATAAATGAGGTGTTTTTGCTTTTTAACAGATGACCGTTTGTAATCCCACCATGAAAGTAAGCATACTACATATTCGAGGACTATGACTGAAAATGAAACAAGTATCCATGGAAGGACAGTAATATAGCTCTGAGCAGTCGGACAGCCATTATAGCGATGAAATATGCTAGGCTAATTATGAATGCCGTGAACTGTCAACTGGCTAACAGCATTTTTCTTTTCAATCTTCTGCTGCGGAGAAATTGGTGCATTTCACCACTATTCAATAATCCTCGTGGGAGTCATAAATTTGGCTTCGTGAAATTACATTTTCAACTTGCAGTTTATGACGTCGACATCACTATGCATAGTGCTACGTGCTACGTAACTGGCTGAATTAGAAGGCCCTTACCAATCAGAATGGAAGACAACTGTTGCGTTATTTTGCCCACCTGCTGACAAAAAATGGCAGATGACGATAAATTGTGTCCCCCCCACCCCACCCCATCCTCCATTCCCCTCATTCATTTTTTAAATCTAGAATTGTCATCCATTGACAGGGAGATAGTTTTGCATGGGAGAATGTGAAAACTTTGTCACCTGACCCACGAGCAGGTCGGAGAATATTGTCCTACGTAAGTGTCCATTTTTTACAGGTGGGAAGGAGGGGACGGACGGGGTGTGTGTGTGTGTGTGTGTGTGTGTGTGTGTGTGTGTGTGTGTGTGTGTGTGTGTGAGTACAACCTTGAGTTAATCTGACAATAAATTGGTTTCAGTCAGTCAGTGTGTGTGTGCGTGCGTGCGTGCGTGCGCGCGCGCGCGTGTGTGTATGTGTGTTGTGTGTGTGTGTGTTTGGTCATCCAGCACACAGGTACACGATGCCAATTCTTCTTCTGCGAGGCATGGACATTCACAAAAGTTTTTAGTTTTATTCTCATGTGTGTGTTGCCATATGGGATCTAGGTGTAAAGCCTCATCCACATGGTTTAGAGAGGACTAGAGACTGCATAGACGTTGACTCCAAAGAGACAATCTCTAACCTGGCTGTCCTAGGCTGGGACAGCGGCCGGAAACCGTGAGTCCAGATAACAATGCATTTTCCATCGGATCATCAGAATATCTCAACAACAATGTAAACGGAAACAGTGGCCGCCTTCGGTGCCTTTGTCCGCTTCGATTTCGAATTTGAATCGTTCGTAAAAAGCATATGTGCTCGTTGTAAACGTGTTTCTCTCTCAATGTTATGAATATTAACGTTTTTGTGATGAGGAGCCCCTAAAAAGGTTTAAGGAAGGTCACTGCTGTCGACGCTCCTTTGCCTTTAGGCATATTTTGATTTATCGCCATTGAGCTGAATTTTAATTGGAAACCATTCAAAACGATTTCTAGATGCTAAAGACAGACACAGATTATCATGTATGTCAGTCCATACGACGAAAAGGCACTTTCTTTGAAAAAGAAGTTATCAAGAGAATTTTAAACAGGAGGCTACCTCTAAACGCCAGGACCGCCAAAACAGCATAATTGTCAGCTTCTTGATGATTGACATCCATCCAAACGAAAACAGCCCGACAATTTCTTGGTCTAAACTTAACAAAAAAAACACGATGAGGAACATCGAATTTGGCGTTAGGTGGGGAACTGGATCCAACCAACGATTGCAATACTTAGAAAGCTATTATTAACCATAATCACAGTGAAAAAGTTGATGCTATGTCCAGTTTGGCATTAAATAGATGCAGTTGAAGACGT
>JADBJO010000735.1:295000-325000 GCA_016801955.1 Conus betulinus
GCCCCCTACTGACGACAATAATTGCTTAGTCGCGGAGCCGGCGTGAGTGAGCTCTCTCTCCGGAGGGCGCCACCACGTCCGTCCAACGACAGCCCCCATGGACTCGACGATACCGGTGACCCCGACGGAACCAAACCAAGGCCACAGACGTGGAGAGGACATCGAAACTGAGGTCACCATGAGAGCAGGGCATGAAAGGCCACAGAATTTGAGACTTTTTTTATGCTGATCGATGAGAATGAGGATGATTATGATGATGCTACGGATTTCCATATCGGTCTGAGACTACATGACAGGGCTGTACTCTACGCTTCCTTTCATAATATATCCCGGCGTCAACCAGGCCCGAGAGATACAGACACCTGCAGTGTTGGTCAGGAAATTTGAGCAACACTCTCAGAAACGCATCCATTAAGTGGATGATACTCGACTGTGTGGTCCCAGTCTTCCCAACTGAGTCCGCAGCAAACTCAACTCTGGGTAGGAGCCGATCGGGGTAGAAAAACCCACATGACTTCTGATGGAATTCGAACCCACGACCTCCCAGCCGGGAGTCCGGGACGCTAACCACTTCGCCACGGCGGCTGGTTAAAATGTTATTATTTGTATTCATTCACAAAGTGCTCTGGGTTTTTTTTTTTTTCTTGTTCTTGTTTTTGTTGAGACTCCATATATATTTGCAGGAGTGTTTCCGTTTTGCATATATAGGTGGTAACTGGTAAGTAGGATTCAGCAAGAAGCGTGCTGAACTCTTCATAAGGGGAAACACCTGTTCCTTGCTGGATCACCTAGCCTCTCCTAAAAGGAGCAAGTAAACTAACGGCATTGCTCACTGGAGAAAGATCACTTCTGGTGCCCCCTTCCTCTTTAACGCTTGTCTGCCTTTGAAAGTCGAGCATTATAACTGAAACGGATGAGGATCTTTGCACAATTCGTCTCTTAATTAAGAACAACAAACGAATAAAGAGCACTCGCTGAAGTGTTCGATCTCTTGTCTTCTTCATAAACGCTGGTGTGTCTTTGAAAATCAAGCATTCTGTCTGGGGCGGATTATATGTTTGGACTGCTCACTATCAGGAATTTCAAGGCATCTGGGAACAGGGTTTTATTAACATATCTGTCTATCTCTCTATCTATCTGTCCGTCTATCTATCCGTTCAACCATCTATCCATTTATCTGCCTATCTATCTAACTATCTGTCTGTCTATCTGTCGCCTTATCCTACTATTTCTTTAATGAATGTCACTCAATAGAGCCTAATATTTTCGGGGATCGAAGAAAGGAAGAGAAACAAGGTATATTCAACGTTGTTTTCAAAGTGTCAGTATGCATGTATGCATGTTTGCACAGCTATATTGTAACAGGTTTAAACAGCTTCATTGTGACAGTTTCATACGAGGTTGTCATATTATTTAAATATGCCTTTGGGAGCACATCTTACATTTAGCCAGTTTTATTAAATAAGTGAATAAATAACGACACTAAAATGGGGCAAAGTTTAAACTGGCTTTTCAGAAGCAGAGGTTTGGACAATGGCAGAGTTCGCTGGGTAAAAGTAACTTTGCAACATCTCTGATTGTTCAGTGCATAAAACGTCTTTGCTCATTCTGGTACCGAGGTTTCTCTTTCACGTGGAAAAGAACGAGCAAAGGGAAAGAAAGTGCTCAGGGGAGTTTAATTTTTGTTCCATTACAGGAGCAGATCGTGACTCTTTCAGTCTTCTTGACATTGACAATGCCACGGGGAATGTTACCACTGTGTGGAAACATGACGATTACGGCTTACAGCTGTGGCGGCGGGCTCAAGTGGAAATCTCAGGATCCCCAAGACGGGTAAGTGAGTTCTGCAAATACACACAGCCCCTGCTAGATGTCCACACATTGAAACGAAATCTGCCACAAATGTTGAACTGATTGATGACAGGGTTTTCTTTTTTAAATTTTTTTTTGGGGGGGGGGAGGGGGGGGGGGGGAGGGGGGTGGAACAGGAGTTCAGAGGAGAAGGTTGCATGAGACAACTGAGCAAATAACAATTAGTCAGCAAATTAACAAGGAACGATCCAGCATGAACGAACGAGTATCTGGAAAGGCTACAGCAATTAGTTTTGCACATTTCGCAAGTCTGTTTGTCACGGTATCTTAAGGGCATTTGCGCATTGTAGTTTACACAAATGCGCGCGCGCACATTCACACACACACACACACACAACACACTCTCTCTCTCTCTCTCTCTCTCTCTCTCTCTCTCTCTCTCTCTCTCTCCAGTGTGTATATGTGTTTCTGTCTATCTGTCAGTCTGTCTGTCTATGTTTGCGCGCGCGCAAGCGCGTGCGTGTGTATGTGTGTGTGTGTGTGTGTGTGTGTGTGTGTGTGTGTGTGTGTGTGTGTGTGTGTGTGAATGTGCGCGCGCGCATTTGTGTAAACTACAATGTTGATAACATTTGTGTCAATGTGCTTTTGTGTTCGTGTGCGCCCTGCCTGCATCTCTCTCACTCCTTCCCTTCCTTCCGACTCTGTGTGTGTGTGTGTGTGTGTGTGTGTGTGTGTGTGTGTGTGTGTGTGTGTGTGTACACTACAATGTTGACAACATTTGTGTCAATGTGTTTTTGCGTTCGTGTACGCCCGTCCTCGATCTCTCCCACTCACGTCCTATCTCCCGACCCTGTGTGTGTGTGTGTGTGTGTGTGTGTGTGTGTGTGTGTGTGTGTGTGCGTGTGTGTGTGAGAGAAAGAGAGAGAGAGAGAGAGAGAGAGAGAGAGAGAGAGAGAGAGAGAGAGAGAGAGATTTTCGTCGCAATAAATCTTATTTTCCGGTTTCCTTACTTTATTTCAGATTATTTTTGAAGCGGTAGCGCAAAAACGGCGGGTTTGTTGCCATCGATGATCTGACGGTCACATCAGATAGATGTCCTTCATCTGGTAATCTGGTCTCTCTCTCTCTCTCTCTCTCTCTCTCTCTCTCTCTCTCTCTCTCTCTGTCGCTCTCTCTCTCTCTCTCTCTCTCTCTCTCTCTCTCTCTCTCTCTCTCTCTCTCTCTCTCTCTCTCTCTCTCTCTCTCTCTCTCTCTCTGAGTGGGCTTCCCTCGCTTTGCTAACGGCAAAAAGCATTTCAACAAAGTTCCCGCCAGTTTGTTTTCTTTTCGCATGAAAATAAGTGACAATGCCAGTCATAGGAGTTATAATGTCTCTCGAATGTATGCTAAGTTACAAGAACTGTCGTTATCGTCGTTCAGAATTGATGGTAGTGGTGCACAGACTGTCGTCGTGCTGCATTTCAAACAGCCACCAACTCAGCCCGCCGCACACAACACTGTCGTCTGTCGTCGGAAATGTCCGTCACAGATTTCCAGGGACAGGAGACGGGCAAAGGTACACACATTGCAGCAGATGGCAGTGTCTTCCTTATCTCCCTCTGGCTTGTTTCTCCCTACTCCCACTAGTTTGTTTTCCGACCCGAGAAACGACATTGCGTCGGGCATATTTCACGACAATAATCGTGCTTGTGTTGAGAGACGTGTGTACAAGACAGGTAGAGATCAACAGTACTATCCATCAAATGCCCGCTGCAAGTGACATAAATTCTCAGTGAAGATGAGTGGTGATTGCAAAAATCTTGAAACCGAGCCAGACGAATACAACACCACCGATAAAATGACATCAGAAAACGATCCACAGTCAGATCTTTTCATCATCCACAGGAGACTGAGGCGAAGACTACGGACATGTGCAACTACACAAGGGATGTGCGCGAATGAACTGACACTGCACAATTGAATATATGTGACTTTTACAACGCGATTACAAAGTGTTTTGAAGGTACGTCAAAGAAAATGGACAGCCTTGTCAATACTATCAGACCATAGAAAAAAGTCGGTGCTGGTTACGAAGAAAATCTTGGTTTAGAAACAAACTGTGACGAAGTTCCTTTTCAAACTGTTCTGACATCAGTGTGGTTGGAAAGGTAATCCTGTGTAAAGCAAGACCTAATAGCTATGCAGTTATCATTTAAACATGTGATCAAAGTTCTTGTTATAAAGGAAATCTTGGTATTCGTGTGATGTAACATGTGAAATTGATTATCATTTATTTGAATTTATTCTGTTCATAGTACAAAAGCTCATGTGGACCCGTGACTGCCAAACTGTTGTTACTGTGCTTCAGCATATTGATCATGAAGTTAACGGTATTACCTTGATGGGGTTTCCATGTCATGACGACCTAAGTATCTGACTTTGATTGTATCTCTTGGATTGTTCAATGATCCAATGTCCTACCCCATCCCTCTCCATTGTCACCAGCTGCTGAACAGGCACAAAGCATAACATATTAAATCATGTTGTATTCGTATCTCTCTCTGTGTGTGTGTGTGTGTGTGTGTGTGTGTGTGTGTGTGTGTGTGTGTGTGTGAGAGAGAGAGAGAGAGAGAGAGAGAGAGAGAGAGAGAGAGAGAGAGAGAGAGAGAAGGCAGACACAAGATTGAAACAACAGCTTTCATTTTTCCAATGTAATTCCGAGTATTGTTGCATTTTATTTCGTTTAGTTACCGCTGATACTCGCTGAAGAATCTCTTCTTCTTAAGAAGATGCCGGCAATTAAGTTAATAGTGCACTTGCTTAAATTGCCCATTATCATTTTCACTGCCATTTTCGTGAAGATGGAAATAAGAAGAAAGGCCTTCGACAGTAATATTAATCGGAAGCGTAAGGAGGCCTTCTTCTACCTAACCGGAAAAGGCTGGAGTTAACCAAAGGAAGGGCGTGATTTTCAGAGGCCCATGACAACATCACCTGCAGTTTTGATGACCCGTCTGGGGACATTTGCGACTTCCGACAGTCCCAGGATGATGACGCAGACTGGGTGTGGACAAATCGAGAGATTCCATCCCCAGGAACAGGACCATCATCGCCAACTAGTGAGTATATTTTCACACACACACTCGCGCGCGCGCACACACACACATATATGTGCACGCGCGCGCATGTACGTGTATATATATATATATATATATATATATATATATATATATATATACAATTTTAAAACAAAACTTGCTGTTATATCTTAGAGTGAAGAAATATGGGGAGATAAGCATTCATTTTGCCTAACTAACAGTATGTGCGTGAGAGAGTGAGTGAGAAATAATAATTGCTTTTGAAATGAGTCTTCAGCTTTAGAGGAAACTCACTAACATATAATTCCTGTTAGATACCGGAAGTCACTAACATATAATTCCTGGTTAGATACCGGTATTTCGAAACATGATTGTTTCTCCTCGGTGACCGCGGAAATTGTTTCTCCTCGGTGACCGCGGAAAGCTGGTTAGATACCGGTATTTCGAAACATGATTGTTTCTCCTCGGTGACCGCGGAAAGCTGGTTAGATACCGGTATTTCGAAACATGATTGTTTCTCCTCGGTGACCGCGGAAAGTGGTAATTTAGGTCCTTTGCTTTTTTGGTTTTAAGAAAAATGCTATCCCAGAACAAGGCTGGTGTGTGCATACCATAGTATGTCTGTTGAGTTTTCGAGAAACCAACCAAGGGTGCCACCTAAGAAGCAAAAAGAAAATCAAGAAAGAGCAAAACAAGCTACATTTTTCTAGTGAAAAGTAGAAAAAATAAGAAGATAACCTCTTAAGACACAAGTGTTGAGGGCCAGTTCTTGGAATGAATCCACAAAGGACTGAATTATATGCATATGCGTATCTCTCTCTCTCTCTCTCTCTCTCTCTCTCTCTCTATATATATATATATATATATATATATATGTATGTATGTGTGTGTGTGTGTGTGTGTGTGTGTGTGTGTGTGTGTGTGTGTGTGTGTGCGCGCCATGATTTATTTTCATGAGAAAGCGTTTCACTCTCCACTTTTATGAATGCATAAATGACAGAAATCAATTGTGTGCATGGACTAAAGAGGTGCTATTTAATTCCAGGTTACTACATGTACACGAAAGCCCCGGGGAATGAGACGACTGTGGCGACCCTCTTGACACCTTTGTTTCATGCTCCATTCCCACGAAGCTGTCTACGATTCCGCTATCACATGAAAAAAAAACACACAGGCTGAAGGTACGGTTGCATTGCTTTCCACAACTAGACATACGGTGCAAAGTCCAGAATTGCAGGTAACTCTGACAATATCGGTTAATGAAATGAAGTTAAGCGTATCAGAAAAGGGCGGATGGATGGCCGGAAGAGTGGGAAGCAGGAGTACAAACAAAAGAATAGAAATGCTAGAATAACGTTACGGCTGAGTGAAGTTTGTTATGCATAGTCATGCTTTTTTTTTGGCTGTCTGTAAGCTTCATTTTGATATTTTTGTACCCGCCTATTCCTACTCCAGATCGAGTATGCAACGGGCACTGGTAGAACCACATATTCCAGTGTCGTCAAATTAATGGACGCGTCTCTGCAAATGCTGCTTTTTTTGCCAACAGTGCAGATGCCTGTATCTTCCGGGCCTGGCTGTCTGTGAGATACACAATGAAAGGAAGCGTAGAGTACAGCCTGTCACATAGCCTTGGACAAGGATGGAGTGCCATAGCATCGTCTTGATGATCCTCATCCTCACAGACCATCGCTGAGAAACAAAGTTTCATATTGCGTTGCCCCATTTGGCCAGCTGTCTTAGCTGTCTCGGAATTGACATTCTCTTGACATCCGTGTTCGCGTCGATGTCGTTAGAATCGGCAAATTCATACGGGCTGTCTCTGGACCCACGTAACGTAGCAGCCTTCGTGGTTGAGTAACAACTGTTATAAGAAGGGAGCCAAGTGAGTGGTCTTCATTGAACGCCGCCGAAGTGATTTGACAGCAGCGCAATGTGTCCTCTGCAGAACTTCCTCATACTAACTGCTCCCTGTGGAATGCCGATGCTTAGACTGCGACAGTGTCGGGGGATGCCATTAGAGGGTTCTCAGTGTTGTTCTGTATGGGATTTCCGGAGTATAAAGCCTTGGGATAGTGCCTCTGAAGACACTAAAGATAACACTGCAATAAAAAGTATGCAGTCCACTGTAGAATTTTGTGGGAGTTCCTGCTGCCTGTCACAGAAGGCGTTAGCGCGACAGACAAATCTTAGGTGTTACGCGTGTGTATTTCGCGTAGCTGCACCAACAGTTTTCAAGCAAAACCACGTCTTCCGAATTTACAACATTTGCCGACATAATCACGCACAAGAAGCACACAATTCTACAGTAATCAAATCCACGCGGACATACATTCCGTAATACAAGTCGCTTAACAATACAAATCTCTCGTTGAAGCTTTCTTTTGGGGCAATGGGAGGGTAGGGGAACGTAGACGTGAAACCCAGCGATGGTCGTTGTCGATCTACCGGTTCATTCAGGTGAAAGTAGATTTTACGAGAGTAATATTGTAGGCAATTGTCCGGGACGAGATGATATTAACTGTGATAGTCTGGCACGCATAACAGAATTAAATGTCCATGGGGAATGTGTTCAGAAACGCTGTAGAAATGGGTCCTCGGAAGTGTTTCTTCAGGGAACGGTGTAGCACATGACGTAACATGGAGTAGAGGTAATGTAACAATGTAATAGAGCGTACGTGGAACCGATCGTGGTCTGCTGTCTGAAACCACGTGTACCTACATGTCCAGATATCCTGTTTATAGGCCCATTCTTCATGTGGCTGACCTTGCCTTTGCAAATCCAGAGATCTGAGATGATTATATCCCTTATGGTCAAATATGTATTGACAAGAGTCCACAACCAGAAGCGAAGTCTCATCATTTCGGCTAAACATCTAAGATGTCACGTCATAACAGCTAAACATGAAAAATATCTCATCATTTCAGCTAACCATCAAAGATATCACGTCATTTTGGCTAAACATCAAAGATACCCAAGATAGTTGCATTTACATTAAAAATGTTCAGCTGCAGCCATATTCAAGTTAACTAATTCTCACCCATCACTCGGCTTTCGTTCGTCTCTCTGAGCAACACCATTTTTTTTTTTTTTTTTTTTTACTGATATGACATTTCAATGATACACTAATAGGAGATCATATAAAGAGGTAATGCAAATGCAGGCTACTACATCCAACAACGACGTGGCGAAAAATAAACAAAAATGAAGCTGTCACCTCAATCTATCTCTCGCTTTGTTGTCTGATTTACTCGCCGGTGAGACATTTTATGATTCAATGAAAACCATGGAATGTTTTGAATAATAGTGATATTTGACGGAGTTCTGATCGGATGAGTTTTCTTTGACAATAATGATTTTAACCATGTTTTGTTCTTTCCTTGTTCTACCTACTGCTCCGTGATTCTGGCGATACAGGTACTATTTTTTTTCATAGATGAAGACATGATATACAGCGCATAGGAATCTAAATATGAACTACTGCTTACATTAAGCAACGCCTTTGACAGACACAGAATTTTGTTTCTCCAACTCTTCCTTTACTTCGTCATTTCTTGGAAACGCCCAAAGCAGGCAAAACAGGTTGCTATGACAATTACCATACACTTTGCCGTCTGGCAGTATCATCGATGATACGACGATACGCCTGTATTGTGAACGTTGTCCGGACTAGTCCCAGCAGTGTTGTAAGGTTTCCATGAAAATGACGAGCTACGCAGCCTGTACGATCCAACACGTAAACGTGGATTAATCTTTTCGTCATCACTCGCGCGTCACTTCATTTACAACCAAACCAACCAATCATTTTACACGCAAGCACGCACACACACACGCACACACGCACGCACACACAGTTCGCTATTCTGAGTCTTGCAGCGTAAAGTTCGTACATCGGACAGAAGCTGGGTCGTGCATACCTCCATTTTGTTTTGATATAACGGGATACAGCAGTTACATGTTCAACTTGCTTTCTTTTGAAGTCATATACAGAGGTCAATCTTTAGAGGGTGTGAAATAATAGAAAAGTTCAAGATACAAGATCTGATAGAAAGTTCTGGAGGCCTGAAAGACCTTGGGCATGGTACTCAATCTTCAAGTTCAGTGCAGTGATGGACATAGCTAGATTATACACCGAACTGGAAGGCAAATTATATGTAACGAGAGCCCAACGTGGTGCTATTACAATCCATTTCTTTTTCCAGTAGCTCGGTTTTGAGAGAGAGAGAGAGAGAGAGAGAGAGAGAGAGAGAGAGAGAGAGAGAGAGAGAGACGCAGACAGAGAGAGAGAGAGACAGACTTTTTTCTGTTGATTGTTTATTCGTAAGAGTGTGTGTGTGTGTGTGTGTGTGTGTGTGTGTGTGTGTGTGTGTGTGTGTGCACGCGCGCGCGCGTGTGCCCGCGTGGACAACGCAGGGAATTTGGCTGTTGACGTGCTGCCGGATGGGAACCCACCCGGGACCAGAGTCTGGTCGGGGACCACAGCTAACCAGACGTCAGACTGGGTTTCAGTCGACATCACCATAGATACACCACTTCATTCAACGGTAACGAGAAAGAAGAATGTGGTAGGCGGTTATCTTTATGGCTCGTTCTTCCCAATCACAAAACGGACTTTTTCTAAGCTACATTTCACATATATTAAAAGTTAGCTCCCATTACACAATAATTTCCCTTATATATCACTCATATAAGTATTCTGGTGTCGGCAGTTACAAAACCTGCTAAGTGCTGGAGTCGTAAGCTATGCGGGCTGTCAAAGAGTTTTTCAGCTGACCGAGTTACAATGGAAGAGGATCACGTTTAACACCAAATACGGTGGATATAATACTTTAATCCCAGTGGAGTTGAAATGACGTCACAACGGCCAGAGCCTCGAGTTGACTGGCTTTCCCAGGCACGCACAGTCTCATGGATCGTCGATTTGGTGGACACTCAGATACAGATTTTTTTTCTTCTGAAAATACAGTTTTTGGCTCAGAAGGAATGCATGTGAACCCAAGAGAACCACTTGCTCACACATCTTTCCTCTGTTTAATCATTGTCATTTGATTTATGTCATTATGTTATTCACGCCTTTTTAACTTTTTTTTTTTTTTTCTCTCAGATCGCATTTACCACAGGGACTGGAGACGCCGATATAGCTATTGATGACGTCATTCTCACCAACTTGGAATGCGCTTGTAAGACTTTAGTTTTGCTATACATGACTTTGATCTTTCCTACTGGTCTAAAATAATACCGCTTTCGTTTGTTTTGTCTGTGAAATAAAGTAAAGCCTCTTTGTTTTTAGCTGGGACAATACGCCAAACGTTTCATCAAAATCATTCCACGATAATGCAATACGCATACTTACTATCGTGCACTAAATATTTTAAAAGACTACAAGACGCCTACCCTTACTCCCTTACACACACACACACACACACACACACACACACACACACACACACATATACACATATATATATATATATATATATATATATATATATATATATATAAGGGATAGCGAGGGGGATTGGTACATGCCTTAGAATGATCTGCAGTGAAGAAGATTCTTTAAACAATAGGATCATGGAATATGCCAAGTAGCCTATACAATGGACTCTTTTTCATATGTACTGAAATATATTTTATATTACGTATGTAGGTGTTTGGTGTGGTGTTTTTTCAGCCGTGGAGACTTCGAACTGCTCAGGCATGCATATGTGTTTTGACTCCATGGTTCAGTCAACATCAGACGACGCCCAATGGTTCCTGGCGCAGTCGGATTCTCCTTTTGGACCGAACTGTGACCATAATAACGGAGAAAAAGGAGGTAAGCACTGATCCAATGCCGGTAATTTTTGTTGTTATTTTCATTTACATTAAGAAGATGTGTTTAAAGCATGATCGTTTGGTTTAGGAATTGGAACTCTCTTGCGATCTAAGCGTTTCTGTTGAATAAAAATCGGAGGAATATTACTTCATTCTATACTTTTTCGTGCAGCGGTTTCACATCGTGTTCTTCGACCGATCAGACGCTACTTGCCTGATGGATACTGTTGAACAGAAAATGACAGATAAAAATGCCTACCATCAACATTATGACAATCGGCAGTTGAAATTCTTTTCAAAGAATTCAGACGGAGAATGTCAGTCAGAATACTGTAAGGAAATGCTGTTTTTGTTGCGATAAGTACTGCAAAACAATTCTGATCATTGGTCATTAATGACGCAGTCACCGATAATTGTTTATTTTTAAATGCAGAATAAGGACCAAAAAAAAAAGGAATAGTCGGTTTCACTTAGACTGTTCCATTCAATCCAGCAGCTCCAGAGATAAAAGCAAACAATCCTCAGACTGAAAACTGGCCACTGCCGACTTCTGAGCCACCTCAGCAGAATGTCCGTGTGACACTGAATCTCAGACCCAAGAACACACCCTTCAACACTGTCCAGCCCATGATGGTCTACGGCTTCAAACCCTGCCAGACACAAAGGGCCCTGCCTCTTCCAGCGCACTGGAATCTGACAGCTCCACGCTATGTGATAGAAGTTCAGCAACTAGCGCCAACCTTCGTTACGGCATGATCATATCCGACTCCGTGCAGGCTTTTCTTTATACACATGCACAATATAGACAGTGTCAACGGCTAAATAGTTACCTCAATGCTTTGAGTGTGTATGTCTGGATGCTGCCCCCCTCCCCCCTACCCCCTTAACGCAGTGCACCCTTGATTAGCATTCCTTTATGCAAAATGCAGAACAAGCGTACGGAGGCAATGCCGCCCTGATGTCTGCACCCATTGTGACGGAAGTACCTTTGAGTTGCCTGACCTTCTGGTACGCCATGGGCACCGACACAGAACTGGGCACCTTGCAAGTGATCAGCTCTGATCCCTATCTGGCCGATCCACGCACAGTCTGGTCGTTCAACAAAGGCGTGAGCGACGAACTGATCGACCATTGGTTAAAAGCATCCGTTACTCTGAACACTTCCAGCCCAAGACGAATCTGTGTCAGTATATCTTAATCATGGCTCTCTTTGTCGGATCGCATGGACAATGGAAAATCTGTCTGGTATCTGTATTTGTATCGAACTGTATGCGTGTGTGTGTGTGTGTGTGTGTGTGTGTGTGTGTGTGTGTGCACGCGCGGGCGCGCGCATGTGTGTGTTCGTGTGTGTGTGTGTGTGTGTGTGTGTGTGTGTGTGTGTGTGTGTGTGCGCGAAGGAAGGTCACCCAAAACAAATCACCAAAATTTAGGACTAACACGCCTAAAAACAAACGAACAAACAAACAAATAAATGAATAAATAAATAGATAAAACGAATGATTGAATACGTGACCAATGTAATAAATAAGGAACAGTTGTGTAAAACTGCAAAGGTTGATAAAAATGAACAGCTGCGTGAATAAAAGATGGTAAAGGACGGAAAGGTTGTGTGTAGAAAATTAGGTAGGGATGTTAATCAGAACAAAAAGAGGGAGAAAGACAGCTTTTTCAATGAGAACAGAAATACCCCTATAACCAGTGTTGGTTACGGTGGACCCGCAAAGAGCAGAGCCAGTCACATGTTTGATTTTCTTGTTTTCACAGATCACCTCGTGGGCTAATAACACATACTCTAACGTCACTCTGGACCTGGACGACTTTGTGTTAACGAAAGGACCTTGCCTCTCGGAAATATGTAATACATGCTCCATCTCTGCTGTCGGTCTCTGTCTGTCTGTCTGTCTGTCTGTCTCTCCTGTCTCTGTCTCTCTCTCATCCCTAGGTGTGTGTGTGTGTGTGTGTGTGTGTGTGTGTGTGTGTGTGTGTGTGTGTGTGTGTGTGTGTGTGTGTGTGTTCGCGCATGTGTATGTACGTCAGCACGCGCGAGCGTGTGTGTGTATGCGCGCGTGTGCACATTTGTGTTTGCTTTTTGTGTGGGCGTGGATGTTTGTGAATGCGTGTATATGTATCTTATCTGAGGAGATGAAACAATACCAGACTGATTTAGTTTTACTCTTGTGCCAGTACGTCTCATTTTTGAAAAATATTATTATCATTTTCTTCGGAAATTACATTGGATTTTATATACAAACCTACGCTTGTGAAACTTACATCTGTCAGAAAAATATACGATTGAAGTGTCATAAATTCAACTTACTGAATCTATCCTTTGGTGTTTATTTTCTAAGTAGTTTGTAACGGTCAGTGGTCAAATATAATCTTGAAAGAAACTGAACTGCTCTGAGTCAGTGAAAGAGAGAGAGAGAGAGAGTGTGTGTGTGTGTGTGTGTGTGTGTGTGTGTGTGTGTGTGTGTGTGTGTGTGTGTGTGTGTTGTTCGTGCGTGCGTGCGTGCGTTTATGGGTGCGTGCGTGCGTTTGTTCGTGCGGCATTGCGTGCTGTTTCAGCGGTGAACGACTCCCTGTCCTGCAGTGTGGATGACGAGGACCTCTGTGGACTGGGTCAGTGGCCGTGGAGGATGACTTTGACTGGACCTGGTTCCAGGGACCCACACCGTCTGGACAGACAGGACCCGACGGTGACCACACCACTGGCAGTGGTCAGCATGGGTGATTTTCTGCTTCAAAAAGACTGCTGCTGCAACACTTACTGCTGCTGCCACGACTACTACTACCGCTGCTGTTTTCTGCTGTATTTGCTGCTACTGCTTCTGCTATTATCGAGGCCAATGGTTATGGTTTTCACAGAGAGGACAAGATTCACACCATGAACTATTCAACGGTAAATCTATTCTTCGATCAGAGCATGGTTCAAATGGTGTTACGATCATTATTATACAGCAGCACCAACAATGACAACAAGAAGAAGAATGATGATAATCACATTTGTCAGATTCATCGTGCGATATTGAGTGAATTCAATGAAGCAGTATGGCACTCGACAACCCCATAGTATTTGACCACGGATGGTCAAAACAGGGTTGGGCGTTTTGTTTGGAATTGTTTACAAGGGGATGTATAAGTCACCCGCAGGGTCTTCCAGCTTCCAGCGTATGTGTACCGCATAAGATGGTCTTGGATAGGGAATCTTGACGAGGTACGATCCCTAATGGAACCAGTTTACAGGGTCTGAAAACTGTACCGAGTTTCTTGTCCGCTGGCATATTTTCTGACTTGCCGCCTGGCGAAGTCTTTTATGTCCCTGTGTGTGGTGCCTGTACCCATCGTCAACACAGCGCAGGCCTCCAAGGGTGGTACAGGACTGCTCTAAAGGCAGGCGAAGACAGTGCTTCTCTGGGTCCTCCCCAGCACCTTCGGGTGTTTCTTTTTCTTTTTTCTTTCTGACTTGCCGACTGGCGATGTCTTTTATGTCCCTTGTGTGAGGCGAAGAGAAGGCGTCTGCAGCATTTGTTCTCAATGCTTGTTCTTTTTTTTCTCATCTGCATCTGCTGTGTTCAATGTTTGGCAGCTGTAGAATGCAACGTTTTGATCTTTCTTGTTGATCTGCTGCTTTTTCTTTTAGAATAGACACAAGGTATTTGAAGTATTTTTTCCCAGTATCTGTCCATTCATCGTTATAGCGATTGATACTCAGTTTTAATAACTCTTCATCAAGATGTTCTTTTTCGCTGAGTTGAGATTCATTCCATATACTGGTGCCCGTGTAAATTCATGGAATTCCTCTTCATTGCGTCTCACCGAGTTGGTATCATCACCAAAGCGTAGACCGCAAAAAGAAGGTCCACCAAATGCGGAGGATCCGTTGAAGACATGAAAGGTTTCCTGCCTTACCTTCTCAAGGTCAGTGTTGGAACAGAATGGAATAGAAAGTAGCAATGGCTCACTCGCACCATCGTTTGGAGGAAATAAGTTATTAACCCAGTATCGTGTTATTTACTAATATGGCAGATCTTCAATTATTTTAGACTTCGTAAGTGAAACAAAGTTAAGGAACATAGACTTTTAACACACACACACACACACACACACACACACACACACACACACACACACACACATACACACGTACACACACACACACACACACACACACACACACACACACACACACACACACACACACACACACGCACACGTACCATACACACACACACACACACACACACACACACACACACACACACACACACACACACTCACACACGTTCATTTGATGTTGCCCGTTGCTCCAGAAGTCACACAAAACACACACTTTTTTTATTTGCATATAAAACCATGTGTGGCCATTCTTTGTCCCCCAGATTATTACCTGTACACTGAATCCTCCCCGCCCCGCAGTGCAGGCGACAGAGCTGTTCTGTACTCTCCCACCATTCGCCCAGCGTCCCAGGAGACCTGTCTGACGTTCCACTATCACATGTACGGGAGCGACACTGGCACACTGTCTGTCTATGTGGACAGTTCTGACTCATTGTCACTGGACAGCGCTCAACGCGTGTGGACCAGGACAGGGGACCAAGGCCAGCAGTGGAGGAAAGCCTTTGTAGACATGAATACTGCACGTCCGTACAAGGTGAGTTATGTTTCACGCTGATTGTGCAGATTTGAACTACCATGACCACCAGCCCCTTCCTATCCACCTTTCCCTCTCTTTCCTACTACCGTTCTATACCTTATACGCCCCGAGTGATGCTACTGCTCATGATAGATTACCAGTGATTGAATCTGTATTCTTGAGTGAGAAATTCTACTGGTATGTTCGTTCTACGATTCTTGCAAAAATATCATTACAGTTAATATTTACACACACACACACACACACGCGCGCGCGCGCATACACACAAACACGCGCACGCACACACACACACACATGCACACACATGCGCGCGCACGCACGCACGCACACACACACACACACAAACGCACGCACACATGCATACATGCACACACGCACAGACATACATACATACATACACAGATACGCACACATGTATACACACACACACACACACACACACACACACACACACACACACACACACACACACACACACACACACACAAACACTGATACTGATACATAGATAGAAAGATTATCCTCTTAAACTTTTTTTTGCTTTTGTTTTATATCCTGAAAGTGGCGAGGATGTTAATGGATTGTTTTATTATTTGGGAAGGAGTGGAGGGACGTATTCGAGTGTGCATATATGTGTGTTACGATCTAATGCGCAACAGGTGTGCACAATGCTATGTTCAGAGGCGTTACTGTTTTTGCATACAACAAATAAATTCTGTACCAAGACATTACCACATTAAATACATCAAATACATTACACACTGTGAATGCACTAAAAGAATTTCTGTACTTAATTAAGGCGTCATCACTTTGCTATAATATAAAAGTTCCGCACTAAAGGCGTTACTACTTCGAATACACAAAATTCATTATAAAGTGGATACAGAGTATGAATTTTATACTCCAGGTCTAAACAACTGTGAATACTCCGTATACAAGAGATTTTATGCGGCTAAGTACTATCTAATAAAACTATTGGCGTAACCACTTTAAATACGCTAAATATATTCGACTAACTGATACAGATTAAAAATATTGTATTGTATGTGTTACTGTTTTGAAGACACCCAGATATATTAGAGTATAAATGGCTGCAGAGTAAACCTTCTACACTATACACGTTGTCACTTTGAAGACACAAACTTGATAGATGTGAATGGTTAGAAAATTACAGATCTGTACTTGTCAATGTTATTGCTTTAAACAGGACGAACACAAAGTCATTAGATTCTGAGTGGCTGAAAACAGAAGTTCTATGCTGTAGGCGTTACGTTTTTGAATACAGTAAAGACGTCAGACCGTAAGTGATTGTAGAACAGAAGTCCTTTATCTCTCGTGCTGGTGAGTCTAGACATTCATTATTTGGTTTTTGGTGTTTGCGTGCATATTTTATTGTTCGTCCTTCTGAAATAATATGGTAGATCTTCATAAAAAAGTGACATGAGTAAAGGTTTGTATCTACTGCTAGTATGGCTTGAAGCCTCTGCATGGAATGTTTAAACAAACTCTGTTCTCACATGAGTAAAACAAGAGCATGAGAAAGTTCTCGTTTTTAAGTGGCGGAGGGGACGGCATCGACGCATACGACTTGGTGTGTTGGTTTGGTTGGATGTGGCTCGGTTTGGTTCGGTTCAGGTCGATGACAGATCACACAAGTCCGGGGATATTACACTTCGACTAATTTATGGTTTAGTCTCGATTAGTTTGGTACAAGTTTGGCTCAGTCCTATTTGAGAGTTTTTTTTTTTCCTCTCTCTCTCTCTCTCTCTCTCTCTCTCTCTCTCTCTCTCTCTCTCTCTCTAAAGTTTTACTTTTTTGGTGTAACAAACATATCTGGCGATATAATGATGAAACGAGAAACAACACAATCATATGCGCGCGCGCGCACGCACGCACACACACACACACACACACACACACACACACACACACACACACACACACACACACACACACACACACAAATCCTTCTGTCTCACTCTCTTAATCAGTTTTGTACTGGGAACTTGCACACTCCTACAAACGTACACGCGACGCGACAGCGCCACACTCAATTTCTGCTCACCTCTCTTCACCCCACCACTGATGCATGCCCGCACAGGTACATTTTCACACTTACATACTCGTGCATGACATGCGCATGCTGATCAAAACAATGTGCCCACCGGTTTGCATGTCCTGACGCCAGTGATACATGTACAATAAACATTTACGCAAGTTAAAGAGTCTTTCCACCAATAAATGAAAACGATGTTATGATATCAGACTAATGACTGTTTTAACCATGCAGCATGTGATTCGTATAAAACAAACTTTTTTTTTCTTTCTCTTTGTTTTACCCCTTCTCTATTCTCCCACATCATCGCACTTTTCCTGTCTAGTGGCACCAGCGCCTCACCGTTTTCAGGCATAGAAAGTTATTGCCTTTAATTAAAGGGAGGGAACCTTCTCAGTAAATTCTTGACATCCGGGGAGACAAACTAAAGAAGTCCTGAAGGGACGGTCTGGACTGGTGACACCATATCCGCTCTGTTGCGCATTATTGTGAACGTTAAGGTATGGAACTCTTTCTCTGTGCAAGCGTTTGTCACAGCAACTATGCAACCCACTGTCACGTGGTATGATGTTCAATTTCCGGTGAAAAGCTCTCTTTTTCTTTTCAGTTCTTTCTTGAAGGGGTCATCGGTGGAGGCCCTCAGGGGGATATGGCTGTCGATGATATCAACATTGATGACGGGGAGTGTGCAGGTAGTGTGTTGATTCTAGTAACTGATGGCGGCAGTTAAGGTCACTTAGGTTTCAGTGTGCTTTTTTTTTTTTTTTTTTTCTTTTATTCACATATGAATTTTATTCGAGTCAGATCATCATCGAGATTGCTTTCGTTTTTTCGTTTATAGTGTGGTTTTGGTGAAGATGTATTTTTTTTCTTTTTTCTGTTTCTGCCTGTCTGTCTATTTGTGTGTCAGCCTTTCCCACCCCTTCATGTCTCTATCTCCGTCTTTCTCTCTCTGTCTGCCTGTCTCCTTTTCTCTCTCTCTCTTCTCTGTCTGTCAGTCTCTCTCTCTGCCTCTCTCTCTCTCTCTCTCTCTCTCTCTCTCTCTCTCTCTCTCATTCAAACACACACGCGCGCGCGCGCGCACACACACACACACACACACACACACACACACACACACACACACACACACACACACAGAGATACAGAAACATGCGCGCTTACACAGTAATATGTTAAGTTGCCTGTACCTACTTGACATGTGGAGGGGTATGGAGGGTTGATGGGTGCTGGGTAGGGAATGAGGGTAATTCTCACTTGTTTATTTCTCGGGCAAAAAAGACCATATGTGCGCGCGTGTGTGTGTGTGTGTGCATTGCAGTGCCCATGACAAGCGAATGGCGTTTCCGATGTGATCGGCCCACTACGCCATGTGTTGCTGGACAGGGCCGGTGTAACAGCAATACTCTTTTCTGTGACTGTGACGCAGGCTTCTTTGGTCTGCAGTGCCAGTTTTCTGACGGAGGTAAGGGCTCACATTACCATCAGTTTCGTCTTGTTGTTGGCCATGAGCCAACAGAGCTGAACAGAACACAGCTGCTTGTAAATGCAGGCGAAATTTCTGAAACGTGCGTCAGCTGCTGCTCGACGACAAAGATCAAGGGAAGAAAGGGTCGGTGACGGGGGGGGGGGGGAGGGGGGGGGGGGGGGGGGGGGGGTATGAGAGGGTGGAGGGATCAGACACGCTGTCCGGGTAATACGCGTGAAACATCATACGCTTTATTTGTTTTTCTCTTCAACGCCCACTTCAACTTTTCGGTCTAGCTTTGGGTTTATATTTATAGCACAAATTTCTCTTGCCCGTCTGTTTATTCAAGATAAAGCATTGCTTGGTCATTTTGTCAGTTAAATCATGCAGTTAGTTAATTCTTTCTTTTTTTCCCGTTTCTAGAGCTCAAGGAACTAATAATCCTTCGTGTCAGAGGTCAGCATTCGCTGTATCACATTCATCACAAAAAAAATAGGTCGGTAACATTTTTTTTTGTCAATGTACATGTGCATATACCATGGCCCAAGGTAGTAGGGAGGATTCAGTTTTCAAAGGAAATTGCTTAACAAAGTTCAACTTAACAATGAGATCAACAGGAGCCATGAAATATTGATACATGTTATTTCCGAAAGGCGGCTGGCAGGAAAAGCACTAACGAACAGTGTAACAAGATTGTGAAACTGTTCAGTCGCCAGGCTCGTCAATCAGATGTGGGTGACGATGATGTCAGCTGATGACTCATTTTTGCCTGTACATTTTGACATTATGTATCAATGTCGTTAGAGCTGCAGTTGTCATGTTTCAGCTTTTGAACTGATTGTGTTTTGGGCTTTTTTGTCACAAAATAAGACCACCTTTAATGATTGTGTTATTGTTTATTGTGACCAGATGCTAGATGTTGTGTTTAATATATCTGGTTGTATTTCAAATCTCAGAATCGAAAACTTCCTGCACTTTTTGTCTTCATCGCAGGTCAGGTATGCGCATCAAGTCCCTGTGAGAGAGGAACCTGCGTGAATGACACAGCTTGCATCTGTCCAGATGGATATTACGGTGATAGATGTCAACATGGAATGGGTGAGGAAAATGAAACATGTTTTTTTTTTCAGGATCTCATTTTTTTCATTTTGAAACATCAGAAACCAATATCGAAGAATATTTTAGACATCGGGTTGATTGTATGTCAGATACGTGATGCGCTGGATATCGATTTTGTGTAGTAGTAGTAGCAAAATTGTGTGCTTGTGAGCCCACACGATATCTGCGTTGTCGGGCTAGCATGAATAATAAAATTTAATGGAGGCTGAACTGAACAGACGGTATATCAGTAGCGACTGTGATTTGCATTGTGTCGTAAAGCAGAAATATCGCAAAAGTTTTGTTCTCGCGAAACAGCGGATGGCTATTACACAGGTTTTGCTTGTTATGTCTGTCAAACAGTGTATGCAGAGTGTACCCCGACCAAGATGGTGGTTAACGTTCTCCCCTATGGGTTCACAGACCTGCTCTCATGGTTCAGCATTAAGCCCAAGACTGCCGACACCTCATGCCCCGTAAGTCACGTAATATTAATATGAAAGCATAAAAAAAAAAAAACATTTTGTGGGTCAGACGAACAGTGAAAGTGACAAAGGCAACCGTTCAGAAGGCAGCAGCCTAATGCACCTTTTTCGTACGTCTGATGATAGGTCAGCAACTTCCATAATAGCTGTATTGACGTGAGATATAGAACAGAATGACTTACAGAAGCTGTCGCAACAAGCATTGCCAGCTCCCCTTTCCATTAGAAAACCTGTTCACAGCAACAAGTCCAGAGTGAAACGTTTTTTTGCTATCTTATCTACCCTGCTTAGAGGGGTTGTGTGACTCTCGTGCTGTTCATGGTGATACTCATACGCAGTAGATCTAGACTCGTCCTGTGTCATTGCTATGACCAACAGTCCGTATGGAGTTATCGTTATCAGGTCGTTATGCTGTGTCATTGCTATGATCAACAGTCCGTATGGAGTTATCGTTATCAGGTCCTGTGTCATTGCTATGACCAACAGTCCGCGTGGAGGTCTCGTTATCAGGTCCTGTGTCATTGCTATGACCAACAGTCCGTATGGAGTTCTCGTTATCAGGTCCTGTGTCATTGCTATGACCAACAGTCCGTATGGAGGTCTCGTTATCAGGTCCTGTGTCAGTGTTATGACCAACAGTCCGTACGGAGTTCTCGTTTCGTCCTGTGTCAGTGCTATGACTAATAGTCACGGAGGAGTTCGTCCTGTGTCGTTATGAATAGTCCTGTGTGAGGTCCTGTGTGCTATGCTATGCCCAACAGTTCAGATTGAGTTATCGTTATGAGGTCCTGTGTCAGTGCTATACCCAGCCGTCCACACGAATGTATCATTATCAGGTGCTGTGTCAGGGCTATGACCAACAGTCCGCATGGAGTTATCGTTATGAGGTCCTGTGTCAGTGCTATGACCAACAGTCCGCATGGAGTATTCGTTATGAAGTCATTCTGTGTAGTAGTACTAGGACCAACTGTCCACATGGATCGTTATCGTTATCATTGCTATGACCCCTGTCTCAGTGCTACGCCCTGTCTCAGTGCTATGACCAACAGTCCACATGGAGTATCGTTATCATATCGTCCTGTGTCAGTAATATATCCACATGCAGTTATCGTTATCATATATTGTCCTGTGGCAGCACGTTATCATATCGTCCTGTGTCAGTACTATATCCACGTGGAGTAATCGTTATCATATCGGCCTGTGTCAGCACTGTGTCCACATGGAGTTATCGTTATCATATCGTCCTGTGTCAGTACTATATCCACGTGGAGTTATCGTTATCATATCGTCCTGTGTCAGTACTATATCCACGTGGAGTTATCTTTATCATATCGTCCTGTGTCAGTACTATATCCACGTGGAGTTATCCTTATCATATCGTCCTGTGTCAGTACTATATATCCACGTGGAGTTGTCCTTATCATATCGTCCTGTGTCAGTACTATATCCACGTGGAGTTATCCTTATCATATTGTCCTGTGTCAGTACTATATCCACGTGGAGTTATCCTTATCATATCGTCCTGTGTGTCAGTACTATATCCACGTGGAGTTATCCTTATCATATTGTCCTGTGTCAGTACTATATCCACGTGCAGTTATCGTTATGAAGTCGTTCTGTGGCAATACTAGGGCCGCCGGCATTTCACCTGGAGCTATTGATGTCAGGTCGTCCTTTAGCAGATCTAGAGCCAGCATTTCACATGGAGCTGTTAATGGTAGATCGTCCTTTAGCAGTTCTAGGGCCGATATTTCACCTGGAGCTATTGATGTCAGGTCGTCCTTAAGCAGTTTTAGGGCCGACATTTCACCAGGAGCTATTGATATCAGTCGTCTTTTAGCAGTACTAGGACCGACATGTCACCTGGAGCTCTTGCTGTCAGGTCGTCCTTTAGCAGTTCTAGGGCCGACATTTCACATGGAACTATTGATGTCAGGTCGTCCTTTAGCAGTACTAGGACCGACATGTCACCTGGAGCTATTGATGTCAGGTCGTCCTTTAGCAGTTCTAGGGCCGACATTTCACATGGAACTATTGATGTCAGGTCGTCCTTTAGCAGTTCTAGAGCCGACATTTCACCTGGAGCTATTGATGTCAGGTCGTCTTTTACCAATACTAGAGCCGACATTTCACCTGGAGCTATTGATGTCAGGTCGTCTTTTACCAGTACTAGGGCCGACATTTCACCTGGAGCTGTTGATGTCAGGCTGACATGAGGCAATATGAAACAATGCGCATAAATTGCCTTGTCACGCCAAGAGCTGTAACGCTGTTGTACCTCGCATTTTGTTTTCTTTGGAAACAAATTGTGGCAATTATCTCTCTGACATTATATATACATTTCCTTTTCCGCCAAATTTTGGTTATGTTTTGTGTTTTCTTTGCTTTTTTTTTCCCCACGTTTACTATCATTCGTGCAGAATTTTTGTGGTGCACCTGCGGTTGACTTTTGGTGCCAGAGAATTTGTCATGATGTATTTGGTTGTTTTAACTTGAAACCATCTGCAAGAAATATCAAATATCAGCCTACATATCCCCCTAGGGCCAAACGGCCATCGTTTGCATATACTTACTTTTTGAATCATTGTCGTGTGTCACATGCAGGTTGTAGAGTAAGTTATCAGTCACTGTGAAAATAACACGAATTTGAAAGGGAGGGGGTTGTGAAAATGGTGCAGAGAGGGAGGCGAGACGGAGTGAAAAAGAGAATCCTTGTTTGTCACTTTCTAGTGACCGAGAACTTGTTTACCTGCACTTGTCTCCCCTCCCTGCCCCTCCACCCATGCCCATCCTACGCTCCTCTCCCCACCTTCAACATTGCTTACTTACTTTCACTTTTGATTTGTGTAATAAAATGTTGCACGCACATGATTAGGTCACAAAATTTCAACATCAAGATAGTTCAAGATCCGTCTCTTAAGTTTTCGCATTCTGAAATATGGCACAGTTCTGAAATATGAATTTGCCAAACTAGCAGGTAGAGCCTACTTCAATAAAATGCGATATGTCTTAAAAGACTGATCGCAGTGCAAGTGTTTGAAGGCTCTCATTCATGTATACAGAAATATCGAAATTCAAGTGGATTTGTTAAGTATCAAAAGTATACTTGTGCCCATTTATTGATTTATTTTTTAACCCGTTTTTGAGCATATGGTACACAAAAAGTAGTAAAGTTACGAATTCCGCCTGATGATCATTTTACAAGCCACTTGAGGCAACATGGGAACATGACATCATTTTAACAAAAGTGTGATCAAAGCCTCGTTACAGCTGGTTTTTAACTCTGACTTTCTTCCTGGGTGATCGTAGGGTCAGTGTTTACTAGCCATTATACTCAATAGTTTGTAAGTTCAAAATTGATACAAAAAAAAGGTCGTAAACAAGTAAACATACGAGTGGACGCAGTTACAATCTCATTTTGCAGCGGATTGCGCCCAAGCGACCAGAGAGTATGTGCATCTTAGGCACTGCTTTCCTTCAGTGTATTTCCTTCGTGTTTGTAAGCGCGTTTGTCTAAACAAAGAAACTGGTAAGCAGGATTTGTATCAATTTCACTCCATTTGAGAGGTTTAAGACAATTGTGTTGTGGGACTGATAGCTATGAAAACAAACACAAAGCGCGCACACTCGGCGGCGTCGTCATCTAAGCGAATCTGCTGTGGAGGTGATAGCGAGTAAACAAAACCAAGGCATTGACCTTGCATAAGCAAATCTGGAATGCGGATGGCAGCTACTACGCTAGTAGAACAGTACGAGAGGCACTGAGCTGGCCAAAAGAAATCTGTGCTAACGTTGAGACAGCTAGTTCAACATTGCAACAGATTTTTCATTGTTCTTTCAAATGTTACGAAGGGAATTAACAAAATACGTATTATTGTTGTCTAAATGACAAGCACACCAAGTGGCCTTCCCTATGGTCAGGGGTGAGCGCTGGACTGTGCGTTTGTTTTGCACACAGCTGCAGCCAGTGAATCAACTTGCATCCTACATGAACAGAGGATGGCAGGGCTTCGTCAGAGAGTCTCCATGACAACGACCCTTGTGGGGGCACTGCCATGCTTGAAAGAGAAACGGTGAGTTCATAGAGTAAGGCTGTTAGACGGCTGTTATTTTAGAACTGTAGTGCTTAAAATGTAATCTCATTGTCTGTCTGTAATTCTATAATCTCTCTCTCTCTCTCTCTCTCTCTCTCTCTCTCTCTCTCTCTCTCTCTCTCTCTCTCTCTCTCTCTCTCTCTCTCTCCTGTGCACATGAGAGAATTGCGCTAATGTAAGTTCAGAAACTTGAAAAGTTATCCTGAGTTTAATGTACTCCGGGACTGTATTGTGGTAAAATGTCATGTTTATGTTTTTACATACATGCATACATACATACATACATACATACATACATACATATACATACATACATACATACACACACACACACACATACATACATACGCCCAAATGCAGGCATATGCACACACATACGCAGTTTGTTCAATGTGCACACAGATACGCAATTTGTTCA
Organism: Conus betulinus; assembly: GCA_016801955.1. Classification (NCBI taxonomy): domain Eukaryota; kingdom Metazoa; phylum Mollusca; class Gastropoda; order Neogastropoda; family Conidae; genus Conus; species Conus betulinus. Next base: position 319,981 of record JADBJO010000735.1, read on the forward strand.
ATATAAATGTGAATAGTACCTATAAACTAGCACACACACACACACACACACACACACACACACACACACACACACACACACTACAATATGTATGTATAATATTTTTGGGTGACGAACACACGGCTTTTGAAATCTGCCATGGCTATGAGCCCGTTTTATGGATACATGTTAAAGTATGGACGGTCTAATATATTTGGATACTAGAAACAGCTTATGAAAGTCTCAACGGCTATAAACTCACTTGACAGACAGACATTCAGGTATTGAAATCAGTCCCAGGATGGGAGAAGCATAAAAGAAATTTTCCCCATTTTTGCAAAAAGTTCTTCGTGTCAATGTTGTTATGACACGAATGTTTGGTTGATGGTGGCTCTTGCACCTCTTCGTAGTTTTTTTTAAAAGAGCGTCACCTTTTTTTTTTCTCCCCGATTTTCTGCGTATAATTTGATATTCTTCTCACCTGATGTTTGGATAATTTTCCTGCATTACTGTTGAGAGTGCTGATCTCCGTCTGGGCTATCGCACGCTTTAGTCAAAGATCAAGTTTCTTGACACCACTTCGTGATATTGTTCAGTTGTGGTTAAACTGTTGAGAGATGTTTACATGGTGAACACTTTTATTTTGTAAACACCTTTGCAGTTTTACAGATCAAATCATCATCTGACTGAATGAGCATCTAAGCTTTCCCAGTCTTATGGACAGCTGCGAGTCCGTGTATGTAAAAGATCATGCCGTTTTAAAGGAGAGTGGGTGGCACCCAGTCGCCGAGATGAAGGATGACTGTTCCCCTGTAAAACGCTGCCACTATCATTCATGCGAATAACCTACTGACTTGGTCAAAACGGCTCAGTTATATGGACTTTGTCGTGTACATCTTCTGAATAACTATGGGTTGACCAGTGGTCTTCCTGCCTTAGGAATCCTTCATACACCTCATAAGTAATGAAAAAAATGTATACTGAAAAATTGAGGAGGGTACAGGGGAGGAAGGGATGGAGGTGGTGGAGCGGTCAAGTGAAGAGAGCGGTGAGGGTCTTCTTGAATGAGGCGTTAGACTTATGTTCCGAGGTCTTTGGTTCTGTTCCCACTCGAGATGGCCAGGTTGTAAGAGATTTTCTCTTCAGATTCCAAACTGTGCAGAGTCATCTCGCTTACTAGTCCTTTGGATGTTTTTTTTTTTAAATCGATGCCCCTAGCGTGAACGCACACAAGAAAAAAAAAATGCGCTCACTCACGTAAATCCTAATCTACCGTTAATAAGAGTAGACCATTGTATGCCGGTGGAGATTTATCACATGAACACGTGCATTTCGGAGAAGAATTTTCAAAATTGTGAAGTTGGCTTCTTCGGAAGGTATACGTACAACAGGTAGACTTGCTTGTTCTTTAGCTACTTTCCTTTTGAAGGAAGAATGTACGTATTTTCGATTATTATGAGCGTTCTTGTTATGATGCATTGAGGGAGTTCACGTGTTTAAAATTTGCGTCCTAAGAAGACGGTAGTCATTTCAGTTGCCCACGACTTTGCCCAGCTTTTAGTTATTTGAAACTAAGCATTCAGTTTTCCGAAACACGCCCTTTATTGAAACTGTCTGTGCACATGCCGAAAATTCTGGAAACTACTTACTGTCAGAAAGCCATTCTTCGTAATGAACTCGATGCAATACCTGGAGAGCATTTAGTACAGTTCACCTGTTGTAATGCTGTCATCAGTCCGGTTTCCAGTAGATTTTGTAATTTACTTTTCTTTTCTTTCCTTTAAATGGATTCTTCCCATGAATCTCTACCTCTTGAGCAGATACCCCCACCCCACCCCCTCCCCTCCATCAGTTTAGGGCTTAGTTTTAAACAATGTCTACGAAATCTAGACTTCGTGTTTGTGTTGTTCCTACTTGATTCGTGTTCTTAAATCTAATTAAATGGTGTGAGCGTTATGTCAAAGTAGAATCACGTAGGCTTACTTTCTGTTTTGTACCTTCTGCTACTGTTGTCAAAGCTCTATTTCTTCATTGCTTATTTTTATCCTGCACGTTTTAAGGGAATTGATTAATCATTTTGAGTGATTTTTTTCAAAACACAGGAAAAGAACATTCCTCTTCCAGTACCATCACAAATACATTGGGCTTTGTTTGCTTCTACTTCAAAGCCTACAAATTCGTTTTTTTTTTTATATTAGAACAGTTGTATTTTGCCGTGATGGATTTTATGGTCACATTCTTCCTTATGATGACATGTGAACGGTGATTAGAAAGGTGATATTGGTTTTTCGATGGCACTAATATGTGCAAAACCCAAAGTTAGGATGAAAAGACAATCATATGTGTTTTCAAAGATACAAGTGTGTGTAACTGCATCTGCAACACAGTGATATAACAGATGTGCACCAAAAGTCACAGAAGATTCCTCGATAGATTGTCATTGTTTGGTCTCTGTAAATATATGGAACACTATGCTTTATCCGTCCATATGATCAGATAGATATTCTGCAGTCTGACTGTTAAGACAGACACTCGACGGATCATTTTTATTATTCCCTTATACATTGATCTAGTTGTTTTCATCTACGCCCTTGCTTTTGTGTCCGTGCAGACAACGACCAAGACCTACTCCCGTCAGCTGTACGTCTACTTTGATCCTCATGGACGTCATCCCACAGACACTAACATCACTGTCACTGTGTGATGTTCTCAAACTGCCACCGTTAGTAGCCTAATTGATGCCTGTGAACCGTTGGCTACATTTTCAGCACGAGTCAGAAAATAGACTGAAAAATGTGTAATTCGGAGACGTAGACGTCATGACTACACCACTAAATGCAATGTTTACTCTGCTTATCTTCATTTTGGATCGCAACACAAACTACACCATAGTCATCTTGTGAGCTCTAAGTATCTTTGATTTCTGATAAGATGACTAGACTGAGCACACTGTTGTGCATTATAATAATTAAAAAAAAAGAACAAAACAGAACAAGAATGACGATTGCAGATTTTAAATGACTTCAGTGTGCAGGTGTTGTCGTAAGCTGAATTCTTTTCGCTGACTCCTAGACATATGAATGAGTCACGTTGTCTGCCTAGTTCAACAGCAATTTGGGAACAAAAAGTTAAGAAACCTTCACAGTCGAGATAATTATGAGCAGTACTGAATTTGTCCTCTCTCTCTCTCTCTCTCTCTCTCTCTCTCTCTCACACACACACACACACACACACACACACACACACACACACACACACACACACACACACACACACACACACACACACACACACAGAGTTATTGCTTCTTCTAACATCAGTCAAGTACGGTGTCGACGTGGGTGGATCAATGTTTGTATCTTGTCCGTGCATTGTGTATTCGTAGGTGTGTGCAACTAAGTAGTAGTTGTTAGATTTTTTTAGACAGTTGGTACAATTTTGTCATACCGACTGTTATTACACTGTGATATGATATTCTGATCTCAGCCCACACGTGTCCGTCACTGTGAAGGAACTTCGCGGAGACGTCATTTAACCAGCGACGTTCGTGTGCAGACCTACCTTGAGGCCCTGTTCACGCTGAACTCCCCTAACCGAGGTGAGCAAAGAGTCGTCATTCAGATACTATGTACATTGAGTATTTTCAACCCTCGTAAAGTCTTGTGTCGCCCACTATGATTGTCTCACGACCAGAACTTACAACGTGGTCTTATCGAATCATGCACAAATGTATAAGAACATATAAGGAACACTATCTTCTTTTTCTTTTTTATTTATACTTTTTTCCATGCTATTCAATCGGTATGATCGCTTGTTGTGATCAAGTGTACAAATATATAAGAACACATGAATTTAATATTTTACAACAAAGAAGGATCATGAAACAATTATTGTCATTGTCATTGTTGAGAGTACTTACTGTAGCGCCCATCTTCGATCAGAAACCGGGCTCCAGGTGCGTTTCAATGCACTGCTCTCGTTTACAGAACGGGCTGCCGGGTAGAGCCGACTGAAGAGTTATCTGGCGCTACATTCATTGTCTTCCGTGCACGTCAGTCGAATACAATTCAGTCTTTTTCTTTTTTTCTTTTGTTCGCTTGTTGTTGTTGTTGTTTTCTTTCTTTTTTCTTTTTTTTTTTTTTTTTTGTCATCTCTTTCTAATTTTCATAGAAGACGCATGCTACGCATATACGTGTCATCCTTACCAACTACCGGTGAGTCTTCTCTTCCGGAAGTTGGTGATGGAATTTTACGTGTATACCACATGTTGTGGGTGCGTTTACACATAATTGACAAAATCAGTGGAAGGACTATGCAAGAATTAGAGTTAAAAACCTACGTTCATTCCAAATGAGAAATTCCCCGGTGCCAGAAACAGGCTGTGAAGAATCGAACCCACAGCCTCAGGATCATCAGAATCGTGAGTCCAGCGCTTTACCAACTAAGCAAGTCTCCACGTATTTTAACAAGACATTACTCAGAGCGAACACGCCGGTAAAACACTGTCTTCTTTTCTTTGCTTTTTTAATACTTTTTTCCATCTATCTTTTTCTTGTTTAGGATTGCCCCTCAATGCAACATGCTCCACCCGCAGCGTGAAGTTCGTGGCTTTACGAAAGTTACTGTTGTGGCTGGAATGGCAGCTGTATGTCCCTTTCCTTTCGATCCCACCTTGTGCCTACCATTCCCTTCTGCGTTACATTGTTTGATCACGCAGTCAAAATGCCATTCTTTTTCCTTTTTAGAATATCTCAGTATTTTGCTAGCGACGACAAGTAGCTTATCCCCCCCCCCCCCCCTCCCCCTCCACCCCTGCCTCTTTTTTTTTTTTTAAACTATACTATTCCTGGTGAATCTGAAACTGTGCGTGTTGCTGGTGTCACAGAAGGCATGACGGAGCTCAAGGTGATGCAGTGTACTGCCGGTAACGGTGTTCGCTCCGTTTATGTGGTCAGAAATGGGTGAGAGAATTTTTTTTTCAATTCGATAACCAGGTGTTACTCTTACTCTCTCTTTCTGTCTGTCTGTCTGTCTGTCTGTC
>JADBJO010000735.1:330000-332500 GCA_016801955.1 Conus betulinus
CATTCACACAACGGTAAGTATTTTCGCAATAACATCAAATGATCAGTTCTTTTTATTTCTCTCAAAGAGGATGCATCACATGTGTCCCACATCGTCATTCTTGGTCCATTCATCTGATTGGAAGTAGAAAGAAATGACTCTGAGCGACAAAAAGACAGTCATAAGTACACACGCACGCGCGCGCGCGCGCACACGCACGCACGCACGCACGCACACACACACACACACACACACACACACACACACACACACACACACACACACACACACACACACACACAACTTTAACATTCGCAATGACAGCACAATCACACTGAACTCTCAGCTCAGGAAAGAAGATTTGAAACGCTAATTTTTTTCCCCCAGCCCAACCTCTGCGCCACCTCAGAGGCTGTGCACCCACGCCGCTCATTCCGACACCCCGTCCACAGCCACAGCCCGGTCGGCCCTGCTGCAGCCCAGGCGCCGACAAACCCACAGGGAGCAGTCAATGTCAAGTTGTCAAGAGGCAACCCACCGGAGGAGACCACTGCACTGTTGCTGAGTCACTTTGGTGGTGTTCAGTGACAATAATTGTTGGGCGCCTAAACGGAATCGCCGATTTCAACGAAGACACGTCATTAACCCTGAACCGGGTCATGTTATCAACATATCATCTGTGACTCTATCAGATAAAACAACGCTAGGTCCTCTCCTACGGCCCCAAGTTCTGCCCCACGCCAACATCGTATGATGAACGACAACTGTTGGATGACATGAAGGAGGGGACAAGGCGACTACGCCTGTAGGAGTTCTTCTGTGATGAAGACGCCCCTGCAAGACTGCCAGCTACCTTAAAGTTCTACAAAAAGACCTACTGGCAACCATCTACTGACAGGGACAACGTCCTTGAAGTGTACTGTAACACCATTGAAACACTGGTGGACAACCACAAACCCCAACCACCAAAACATCGAAACCTCAGCAAGATGAACGCAGGGCCATCAAAGAACTGAAGAAGCTGGTTCAGAGTAGAAAGGTGAGAATTACACCTGCTGATAAGGGGGGAGCAGTAGTAGTGCAGGACTTTGATCAGTACAAAGCTGAAGCGCACCACCAGCTGAAGAACACTGCACATTATGAAAAGCTGAAGCAAGACACTTCAGTCCAAACTGCACAGGACTCCAACGGACAATTCGCAGATCTACGTGATGCCAAAGTCATTAATGAGAGCTGCTACAAATGGGGCAAGATTGTAGATGTCAACGCAGTCAGGACTCACCAGTTCTATCACCTACCCAAAGTTCATAAAGACCGCCAGAATCCGCCTGGAAGACCTATCATCTCTGGAGTCAATGGACCTACTGAGAAAATCTGTCAAAACTGGTAGACTTTTGGCTTCAGCCTGTAGTCCGTGCTTTACCATCATACGTGAAGGATACTACACATTTCCTTCAAATTCTGGAAGACTCGAAAACCACGAGTGGACCTTTGCCTGAGGGCACCCTGATTGTCACGGTAGATGTGGTAGGACTTTATACCAACATTTCTCATCATGAAGTTGGCGAATCTCTGGCATAAAAATAATGAGTGAGTTTGGTCATGTTACAGACAAGATCCCCAGTACCACCAAACTACTGGACATTGTAAATCACATCCTGTATAACAATGTCTTCAACTTTGACGGAGAGCTCTACCGACAAATACACGGAACAGCGATGGGACACGTCTATGGCACCATGGATTGCCAATGTGTTCCTGGGCTGGTTGGAGAAGAGGATCTTGGCACAGTCTCCATGGCACATTGATCTCGCCATGTAGCGTAGATACATCGATGACATCATCATGTTGTGGATGCAGGGTGAGCAGAACTTGAAGGAGTTTCTGACCTGGCTAAACATGCAGCATCCAACGATCAAGTTCACCGCCAATTATGGAACAATGGCTATCCCTTACCTGGATGTCAGCATCAGCATCGAAAACGGTCAGATCACCACCGACCTGCACACCAAAGAAAGTGATGCGCACATGTACTTGCCGTTCAACTCATGTCACCCACGACACTGCATGTGGGGGATACCATACGGACAGTGCCTATGTATACGCCGCATTTGTTCTGAGGACGACAAGTTCCAGCAGAGTAGCAAAGAACTACAGCAAAGATTGTTCACGAGGGGCTATCCAGCAACGCTTGTGGAGGCATCCATTGAGAAGATGGAAGTTATGTCCAGGAGTGACGCTCTCGACTATGTGAGCAGAACAATGCAGAGAGAGAGAGAGAGAGAGAGAGAGAGAGAGAGAGAGAGAGAGATCATCACCCAGTACCGTTCATCATCACCCACAACTCTGCGAATCCTCCACTTGGCCAGTGGCTCAAGACATACATGAAGGTTCTCCATACAAGCAGGAAGATGACCAAGGCTGTTCCATCTCCTCCAATCGTGGGAGAAAGAAACGGTACTAACCTCCGCAAACTGCTGATGCCTTCATGCTTGCCCCCTAATGTATCTCAGACTGGTAT
>JADBJO010000735.1:337500-340000 GCA_016801955.1 Conus betulinus
GCTTCGGCAATCACAGAGTGATAACTTCGAGCGTATCATACTGCCACACTGGGGACCCTCTGTCCACTTGGCATCAGCATCTGAATATACTATGCGCTTATCCACCCCACAATACGACCTCGCAGAAATCTCCAAAGACACACTACTTGCCAGCTCATTATTACCTTATATGTATGGTGTTGCGGCCAGTAGGTGGATCAACTAACCCTAACAAACAGATGTTCGGAAGTCTATTATACGTGTCCAGTTTGCATCATTTGTAAGATTGCGTAGCACGTTTACGTATGTATGTTGATATGACGCCATCGAAAGAAAATGTAGGCAATAACGGCACTCGTTCATGGCGGCTACTTGTGTTTACAAGCGTTGTTTCACGGCCTTAGGATTGGAGGCAGTATACTTTAAATCTGGTGCCCTGGAGACTTAAACCATGGCCTTGCGGGTCCCAGACGGAAGCCCGAGTCGGGATCGAACCATCAGATCTTTGAAATCATAGTGAATTGAAAATGTTCGCAGGCAATGCTGTTGAGGCAGTTCTGAAATGGGAACGTTTAAACTCTACCATTGTTAAACCATAAAAGAGATTAAATTTACATGCGGTTGTTTTGGATCGACGTCATTTATTTCAAAACGCAAAGCAAAAGAATTCAGTTTTTTGTTTAAGGCTTCTTTTTTTCCTTTACATTTAGATCTTCATCGTTACGGTCCTTTTATTTTTTATATCGTCATCATATCAACATCTTTGGCCATATACTACGTGATTTAGGTTCATCTGAGAGGTATTATTTCCTGCACTTGGTGTTGTTGATGTGGGCAGGAGATCATCTTGTGCTCTGCTTATTGTGTGTCGTCAACCAAGAGTGTCCCTGCTTGGTGGATTTAATATTTATCAACGACGTTGTGTTGTGGATATCATCATTTTTACCTGGTAGACAGGCGATCGATTATGCTCATTCGAAGGATGGTTTGATTTCTAAGAATGATTTCTGATTGTGCTTTACAAGAGCATTGTGGTTTCGTCAAGGATGTGCTGAGTATGTGTGTTGTACTGATGGACAGCAAGTTATTGAGAAAGGGTTTACGCGGATTTCACCAACGATTTAGTACTGTTAAGCTGAAGGACATCTAACCTACATTGTTTAGACATTCACGTCAACTACCCAGCAGGTTGTCGATTTGTCCGTTGGATCTTTATCAACCTCAAGCCATCGTTCACAACCGCGAAGGACTCCGAATAAAAGGAAAGTCACTTTGTTATTGTTTCTCGTTTCATTGTTATCAATAAATGTTTATAACAATCTTTTCTTAAAGTCTGGCTTTTTTTTTTTTTTTAGTCAACATTCTTATTCTATGGCATTTCCACTCAACTGATCGGACTAGGCCCAAAGTTAACATAGATAAAAATAATTTTTTTTCTTATCGTGACTTGACTTGACTTGACTTGATGCAACTTTTGAGGCCCTTTTTCGGCCTGTTCGTTGGTCCTAGTTTTGTTAGCTAAAGATTTCACATGCGTGGGAATATACATGTCCCTAACTTAGTCAAACACTCAGGCTCGTAAACTGTCTTTCGTTGTTTCCAGTGCTGGTCCAGAAGACTTTTGAAGGCATTCTGCGAAGGGGCTGCGACCACCACCTTGTCTGGCAAACCATTCCAGCAGGAGACCACTCTGTGGGAAAAAAAATCGATCTGATATTTATTGTTGATCTCTGCTTCTGCAGTTTCAGAGAATCTCCCCTAAGGTCAGTGGTAGTAGCTAATTTGGAGACAGGAGCACTTACTTTATAGTAGCCGTTCAGACATTTAAAAACTTCAATGATGTCGCCTCTGAGTCGTCTGTGTTCTAGGCTTGCTAGATTTAGTACTTTTAGTCTCTTTGAGTAAGGCTTATCTTTCAAATGACTGAGTAGTCTGGTTGCTTGGCGCTGCACATCTTCTATTTCTCTGCAAAGTGTTTTATGGTATGGCTGCCAGTAAAATTTTCTTATTAGTCAGGATCATCATCACTTAACCTAGAGGAAATAAAAATTTTCTTATCAGTCAGGATCATCATCAATCTACGGAAATTTACTCTCTTCGTAGACTAGGCTAGTCCACGGCGACGAAGAGTTAGATCGCCTAGGATCGAATTTAGACTCGTGATCGCCTGACATATACTATAACTATTTTCCTTCTGTCCTTTTACTATCATCACTTTGTTTCCATTAATCAATTCTTTACTTACTTATCTACCCACCCCTTTTCCTACTCTGATTTTCGTTCAAATGTAAATGCTTCATGTTAACGTAGGCTTATATCCCCATCTCTTTATTTTTCGTCTTCTGTTTCAATGATACTGTTATCTTTTTACCAACTGATCATTCTCATACCTTTCAACCTAATGATGACGATGATAATGATGATTATCATTTTTCTTGCCGAAATTGTTGTCATTTTTGTTATTATCACTATTGTTTTATTGTTATTAAATCTATTGTCATCAATAGTCGTGTTCGAAATA
>JADBJO010000735.1:345000-347500 GCA_016801955.1 Conus betulinus
TAAACTGCGTGAGAAAGCCACGATTGTTCATGGAATAAACGAACTTTAGAAATGGGTTAAAGGTCGCTGAAACATGAGATAAAAATCACGTTGAAACCCGCATCTGGGGGCTTTCTAGTAATAATCGCACTTTTCATGATAAAGTTCTTAATTTTTTTTTTTCACCATGACGGCATTCATCAGAACACAACTATTCAGGGAGGAAAAAGAAAAAGAAAGTAAAACCTAATCTGTCTTAGAAACTAGCGCATTAATTAGACGAAATAGCCTGTGGCGAGTCAAAACGTTTTTTTTTTTTTGTTTTTTTTGTAACTTATATCTCTTCCATCCGTAACGATGAATGCTCGTATTATGGATTATGGAAGACAACTCTGATCTGAAGATCACAAGCGGGGGGTTCTGAACAGCTTGGAATTTGATTTTCATGCTTATTAAAGTCTACCGCTAACAACGAAATTCTAACTTAACACTATGAATCACAGTTTGTACTAAACACAGTTTCATAAATTGCTCATTGCATCATCTACTTCCGTCTTATTCACAAGAGCGCCTACTCTTATAAAACCGCAAAATCTAGGTTATAAGTTTTTATTCTTTGACATAAAGTACTTTGTTCATATATTTGGAGCACAGGCATGTAAAGCAGCACATACAAACTAGCCACAGCATACGTCTTGCTGACAATGCTGTCGGAAAGTCGCGGACCTTTGTACTACATTATTAATGTCTAACAAGTTCGACAGGTTTTCAAGAAAGTTCAAACTTTCGTGAATTCTGGTAGGCAGTTTTCTGTTTGGATAAGTGACGCATCCTTGTCATTGATTAACAACGACTGCGCGGTATTTACGTGTATAATTTGATTCAGTGATCAAAATTAGAGACAGGTAGCGAGAAAAGAATTCATCAGTATGTGACAGGGACCCAAAGGACGAAAACTGATGGAGATGAAAGTATCAAACGACAAAGGACCTTCTTGGCAACTGTTTGAAAAACACAGGGAGGAATGATCTTTTTCAAGCCAGAAAATTTGTACGTTTTTTAGCAGTAATGTGCTATCATTATAAATAAGATTTGAAGCCCAGAACGTTGAGTTATAATATGATTTTGTTACAAAACTTTTAGTAAATGAAGACTTTATATTAATTGTTACACATATATTTTTCAGTGTATTACAGACGCTAGAACACATAGCATCATACTGCGTGTCCATGGATAATGAAAGCCCAAAACTACATTACAGCACAATTAAGACTGAAGAAAATCTAAAATGCAATAGTTTAGTTATAAAAAACGGATGTGGAAAAATACTTTCTGGGCTATTTTGTAAAGATGAGACAGCGCTTGCCGACAACAGCCGTTGGGTCTTTCGTGGTTTGGATTCTTGATTTGTAAACGGAGACTAACAATAATCTAACTGAACGCAACAAAAAGCTTGAAAAACAGAAAATCGAGCTGTTTTTCCTAGACCAGGCTGATTTACTGGATTTCAAATTATGCGATAAATTTTGGGTAAGGTAAGTTAATGTGTATGGCGGCTGAAGTGTAGAGAGTGACCGTAGTATACTTGCTCTGTACACAGTGTCAAGAGTACACGCGGAATACCACACGGCAAACAGAGGCATTGCAACATTAGATGTCCGGATTCACAGCCATTCATAGACCTCAGAAAAGTCTTATCGTGATGCTAATGTCATAGAAACTGTGCTGTGAAGCGGTTACATATTAATTATTCATTTCATGGCAAGAAGACGGATTGGCAAAGACAAAAGTGACGGTCTGATATATATGGACTATGCTAATGTATGCACGTTTTGTTGCTCCATCCCGTTTGTCTATCACAGCAACTCTCCTTGATACTAAAATACACGATGTATTTCGCAAAATATTTATCGCCATCTGTTCACGCGGCGGGACGAAGCAATCGACCTAGAGAATGCTGTATGTTACTCCCGTTCTTTTTGTCATGATAGTTTGTTAGTCTACGAAAACATCTGGTTCAACAAGATTCAGAGTATATTGCAATTCCATAGATTTCATACAATGCAGAAGACATTTTCACAAAGACACTGACGCTTGGTTTCGAGGTACTTGCATTGTTTACCTTGACAACTCCAACACGGCATTTTTCTACCTTTTTGTATATTTTCAGAACGTTTGGATGGAAGGCAGGCTAACCGCGCAAAACAAATATGGAAATGATGCTTTCACGAGGCTCGCTTTGCTTGCAACCTCAGGTCTCTGGCTTTGGAGGTGAGTACTGGATGAGTGTTCTTTGAACCTGATATGAAAGCTGAATAGATAAACAAACACGGGTCATCTTGCCTTAGTTTTATCTCCAGCTGTGGTCTCCTTGTCCATACCTCTCCAACCGCCATCTGCTACCTTTCTTCAACACCTCCTCGCCCCGATACATTCACAATACCGAAAATAAATATGCTAAAAAGGCAGAAAATTAAGAAATACTGAATAACAGAAATAACTGGAAAAGTGGAAAAAAAAA
>JADBJO010000735.1:350000-372500 GCA_016801955.1 Conus betulinus
CCTAAAAAACTGGTTCACTCAGAAACGAGTAGGTCACCAGCGCGCATGTTAAAAGATAAAATAAAATAAAAAATAAAATAAAATGCGACTCAACCTGTTGGCACATGGAGCAAAATTTGGCAACAAGGGTCGCACATGATATTTTAAAAAGCAAATGGCAGGTTCAGGCCTAGGTAACCATAAAATATCTGGGGAAGTTAAAATAGCAAAATCAGTCAAGATGCAGATCTCAAGACTGTCGTATCAATTTGATTTTTTAAATGAGACTGCGTTTGTGGCAATCTTGAAGACACCCAGCAGTGAGTTCCACAGCCGTACAGAACTAGGATAAAATGAATGTAAATGGCTGTCAATATTTGATGCAGGTATGGCATAAGGTTGACCGCCACTCCTGGTGCTACTTTTATCAATACTAGCTGTTCTACTGGGATATCAATTAGTTTAGCTCTGCCTTTGAAGAAGGTATTAAATTTGATAAAAGCTCTTCTCTCTTCTAAGGGTTTCCATTCTAATTTCCTCATGTTCTTCCTAGCATTTCCTTTCTCTCTGATATGGTTCCCTGTTACGAACCGTGCTGTCTCTCTTCTGAATCTTTTCGAGGTTATCAATGTCCTTTAGATCGTAAGGATCCCAGACTGAGCAACCATATTCCCGTACTGGTCTAACCAGTGTTTTGTAGCAGTCGTCCTTAACCTTTTGGGGGCAGTCGTTGATATTCCTATATAAAAAAGCTAAGATGTTGTTTGCTTTCTTACATACTAAATTGTAATGTTCTTTCCATTTGAGACGACTATCTATAATCACGCCTAAATATTTTGCAGCATTGGTTTCTTTAAGAATAGTATTGTGAATAGAATATCTGATCTAGTTGGTGAGCGTTTTATTACATATACGCAACACTTGGCACTTCTGGGGATGAAATTCCATTTTCCAAGTTCTTTCCCACTCTTGTAAAGCGTTTAGATCTTCTTGTAGAATGCGTGTATCATTCTTGTTTCTGATTGTTCTATATACTAAGCTGTCATCTGCAAAAAAACTTATAGTAGTTCCAGGAGAGATATTTCTACTTATGTCATTTATAGAAATTAAAAAAGACCAAGGGCCCTAGAACAGTTCCCTGTGGTACACTTGACAAGAATGGTTTACAATGGGATGACGACCCTTCCACAATAACTTTCTGCGTTCTCCCAACGAGGATTGATGTAGACCATTTTAGAAAAGAACTGCCAATGCCAATGTGTTCTAAATTAAGTAGCAGGCCCTCATGGTCAACCGTATCAAAGGCTTTAGAAAGTCTAATAAAATTGCATCTATTTGCTGTCTGTTGTTAAGACAGTTATTAAAATCATTTAGAGTTGTTATAAGTTGAGTCTCACAACTTCTTCGCTGTCTTAAACCATGCTGGGCGTTATTCAAGAGGTCATATTTGTCAAGATGGTCCATTATGCTACTGTATATTATGTGTTCAAGTAATTTTGCTGATATGGATGTAAGAGATACAGGTTAATAGTTCTCTGCTTTTGTTTTGTCACCCTTTTTGAATAAAGGGACAATGCTAGCATCTCGCCACTCATCAGGTACTACTCCCTGGTCCAGTGAAGCTTGGAAAAATAGTTGGTATACCTCTGTCAATATATTGGCACGTAATTTTAAGATGTTGCCAGGAATGCCATCAGGACCAATAGCTTGTTTTCATTGATGTTGGTCAGTAACTTAAATACTCCTGCTTTGCTTACTTTTGATATTTTGCATTTCAGGGAGTTTATCATCATCCTTTAGTCTAACGTTAATTAGAGGTTTGGGATTTGAGAGAAAACCGAACAAAACTGATTGTTTAGTAAATTTGCTTTCCCTTCAGGGTCCTGTATTAGGTTACTCTGGTTATTCTCAGGTCTGGAATCCCAATGTTGTCCTGTCTCTTACTCCTTATGTAAGACCATAATTCTTGTTTTGATGATCACCTTCTGAAATCATTGAATTAACATAATTGGAGTGAGCAAGCCTACATTCTTTCTGACACCTTCTCTTAATATGTTTATACCTAATCAGTAATCTTCTGTGTGTGTGTGTGTGTGTGTGTGTGTGTGTGTGTGTGTGTGTGTGAGTGTGTGTGTGCGTGCGTACGTGTAAACGTGCATATTTCTTTTCACTCACGAACTGACTTGCTTACAGAGGTAAGAATAAATAAATACATCCATAAACAGAACGCTACCTGATGAGCCTCTCTTTGTTGCGGGACAGTAATTACGCCATTTTTTTAGCCTTGCAGTTTGGTGTAAATCCGGACCAAAGGGCGGATCCAGGATCCGTTCGACAGTGCAGAAGTCTGAGCTGTCCAGAGAGCTCTTTTCCGTTTACCTTGCGGTTTAGTTCCAACGGGGTGTGGTGAGCCCAGATGTTTGTTTTGAGCTGGACACGGCCTGGTCTTATTAGCCTTTAAATTTAGTTGCAAATTGAGGCGACTGCAGGCGGAGATCTAAACAAATCTTTAAAAGGTTATGTAATGAAGCCGCCAAACATGTACAAACGACACTCAAGACAACACCCATCTTGCGCCGAATTTCACCAGGTAAGTGATCGTTCTTTCTTCATTTTTCGTTGTTCTGAGTGTTATTTATCTTGCCTGAAGAAGACCAAAGAGTAGAAAACGCGTCGTGTTTTGTCTTGTGATTCGCTTGTTCATGTTTGGCGGAGTTAATACACAAACCTTTTAAGATTAGCCTTTAAGACATTTATAGTCATGGTTGAATTGTTGTAGTTCGTGGTTGAATTGATGTAGTTCTGGGTTTGAATGTGTAGGCCTTGTGTTTTTGTCGTGTTTTATGACAAGATCTTTGTTTCGCTTTTTTCGCATGTACTGCGAACCCGGCAATCGTGAACAGTTTTTTTTTCTAGATTTTTTTTTTTTTATTAAGACTAACGGCCAGAGATGATGTCGCGTACACGACGTAGGCCCTGCACAGTAACGCCTCTTGGATGAAACCGAAAATCCTGATATGTGATTTTCATTGTTCTGTGCCTGGTTCTCCAATTACTATTGGCTGTTAGTTTATTCATAAATGATAACACACACTCCCTCTATGTTACTGTCTGCGATTCACCATCTTTTCGCCACCCTCCGCCCACCCTTTACTCACTCCGCCTCTCGTTCTCTGTCGGCCTGCTTCTGTGCATTAATGCCCGTGCACGTATGCACACACACACACACACACACACACACACACACACACACACACACACACACACACACAAACTTGTTCAGGCGTGCGCGCGCGCGTGCGTGTGTGTGTGTGTGTGTGTGTGTGTGTGTGTGTAGTGTACTTTATTTAAGTCGAAAGAGCTCTGACGCAATAGAACGTGAATGAGAATGCCGCCCTTGTCTCAGGTGTGTAGATCATCCAGAGCGGACGTCCTCATTCTGTCATATTTCAAGCCTCTTGAAGAAGAAGCATAGTCTCGGAGGTGACGTTTTGTAACTCTAGCGGTTAAATTTGCATATCATGGGGGTGTTTTAAAGAATAGCGCTGTCAACGCTAATGCATAGCGTATGCCAGTTCTTGCATGGCCGGCCATCATGAAGCGCGATGTGTACACTCCCAGTTTGTTTCTTTTCTTGTTCTGTGCAATACTCGGCCATTCTGTATGTGGTAAGTTTGACAACGAGCCGGTAGTTAATCAGGTACATCAGCTTCTGTCATCAGTTTTAGTCTTTTGATGACAGATGTTTTGGATTCCATGCAGTGTCCGGCGCCAGCTGATTTTTGTTTTTTACCTTGATGTTTCGCGGCTTTCAAAAAAAGAAAGGCGTTAGTCGTTGAATGCTTGCATAAGGCTTCCTGCTATCCAACAGCCCCGAACCTTCTTTTCGCTACAGTCACTCTGCTGAACTGCTTGTAACTTCATCGTTTTTGAAGTCAATATGTCGCCTTTTGTGTAAACGAAATCAAAAGGATTGTAATCTAAAATCAGTGCATTTCACTGGTTCCCGCTCAAAAAGACTTGTCAATCTTATATAAGTTTCGCATGAATTGGCATGCATGCAATTCATGCACCAACGCCGAGCCCTGCGTCAGCTTTAGTGCTACACTAACGCTGACTTTAACCTGTTTGCTTTAAGGGTTTGCTGATCAGGATGTGTTGTGTGAGCTGGTTGAAACTCCACATTATCCAGCATAGGAGCTCCCTTTTAAGCATTTTTTTTAAAATTCATTTTTCTTCCGGACATATTCACATTCATGAACTCCTAATTCTAGAAACAAGTAGATATGGACTTTTTTACTTTAACAATACAAAGGGTTAATAAAACCAATAACCCGAGCAAGTTAGCATATCTAACAAAGCTGTATATAAACTGAATTTTAACCATACAGTTTGGACCATCCCTATCATCAGAAAGCATCGTGCTTTTCGATTTAATACCTTGATGATGTGCAGCATTAGTCAGATTTTGCACAATCTCTCCATATTTAGTCGGGTGTGTGTGTGTGTGTGTGTGTGTGTGTGTGTGTGTGTGTGTGTGTGTGTGTGTGTGTGTGAACACAATTAACATTCTGCTCTTTCCACTTTTCAGTTCTTTGAACTTTCTTAGTTTCTGTTTCAACTGCAGTCTTCTAAATATGCTCCTTCAATTACATTTTTAGCGATATTTTGCCATGAAATAGATTTTTACCTAATATTAGTGTTCAAAGTCCCTGAATGTAAACAATATCAGATGTATTTCTTCTAAACCAATAATCATAATAAACACTGGCTTAAAAAGATAGTGTATTATCAAATTGATAGACTGACGGACAGAAAAACAGATAATCGAAGGTTAATGGATTGAAAAAAATGCACAAATATATGTAAGACAATCAGTGTTAAAAAGAAAGAAATCTCCCAAAATCTACATTTACTGCCTTCTTCAGTGCAGTGGCGACTGACAGCTCGCCCGTCATAAATAAACGGGGGTTGACAGGGAGAAGAGATCGGACCAAGGAGAGCTAGTGTTGGAGGGAAGCGGCGGGGGAAAGAAGAAAGTAAAAGCTTGAAGGGGAGGGGGGTAAATGGACGGAAGTAAGATGGAAGTTTTCTGGTTCGGATCATATCCATCATATTGTATATGTCCACACACGCGCGTGCGCGCCCGCACACACACACACACACACACACACACACACACACACACACACACACACACACACACACACACACACACACACACCCAGGATTCACGTGTTTGACTGGACCCTGCACCCAGGGACTTTACTGCAAAGCTTTCGCTTTTTGGCTTGTCTGATCACTGGACAGATAAGATATGACAGATATGAACCAGACAAAAATGCACCGGATCTATAGAGCACTGGAACACACACACACACACACACACACACACACACACACACACACACACACACACGCACGCACGCACGCACGCACGCACGCATGCACACGCACGCACGCACGCGCGCGCGCGCACGCACGCACACACACACACACACACACACACACACACACACACACACGCACACACACGCACACACACACACACACACACACACACACACACACACACACACACACACACACACACATGGGGCGAAGAGAGGGGCGAGGCAGATCCATATTCAGTCGATGAGTGTGTGTGCGTGTGTGTGTGTGTGTGTGTGTGTGTGTGTGTGTGTGTGTGTGTGTGTGTGTGTGTGTTTGAGTGTGTGTGCGCACGTGCAATCAACACAATTGACATTCTGCTCTTTCTACTAGGAGCGACAGTCCTCCTACCAGACGATCTGATATCCGACACCGACGAATCTTACAGTGCCCTGGTGAACAGAGCATCGAAGAAAGCTGTGAATGCCAGCTCCATCCTGCGAAATGATACTGGGCCAGAACTTGCCATTGATGAGAGTGCGAACAGCTGCTATCAGTCAGATTCTGATGATTCGAGTCCACACTGGGTGATTGACCTGGGCGACATAATGATTGTTAAAGAGGTCACTATCACCAATCGAGCTGACTGTTGTGGTGAGTGTGTACTGCCTTGCTTTCGCCTCTGTGTTCGGTGTCTGCATTCGCGTCTCTTAACCATATAATAAGAACCCACCCAAAGAAATTAAGATACTTTTTCTTTTTCAGTTCTGGAATAAGACATGTAGTCTTGTTCCCAGGCTTACCCCTGCCCTCTCCATATTTTCTTATAGTATCCTCATGAAAAGATAAATTCAGAGTATGAGTATAACCTTATGTCGGGCGTCTCACATTTGTGTTGTAAATGCAGTTAAAGGTTTTCTTTGTCAAGGATAACCATGTTCGTAGTAGAAAAGCACAGATGACATGTAAATTTAGAACTGCCAGTAATCTGTAAAAACATGCAACTCGGCAGACAGTTTCACAATAAAAACAGGCACGAAATGCGAATTTCTATTATACAAGCGTACATACGGGGTTTCGTGAACGCTTGAAGCTATAATCAATTTTCGGTCTTGGGGTAGGCGGGGAGGGACGGGGGGGGGGGGGGGGGGGGGGGGGGTATTAACAGGCATGAATTTGTCTTGTGACGCTTAACTGCCCATACCAGATTCTTTGAACAAACTATAATACTCCTGCGCATCTTTCCTAAATAGATAACGCAATTCATCTTGTCATGTTTAGGTTGCCTATTTGGAAGTCGAAATGAGGCATCCATTTTGGTAAGGTCAGCAGGTAATCTAGAAATGATGTAGATAAGTTTTCCTAGTAGTTCTGAAAATCTGTTGCCCACGGGGAAAAGATTCTGTAAACTAATTTGTCAACAACATAATAGCATTCGTTTTGATCATTTACTTTCATTTTATGTTGGATATATTTATGGAGCGTATACTGTGATTAATTTTCCATTGCAATTGGTGCAACGAATATTTTCTGTCAAATCAAACGTGGTTGATTCACATACTAAATGTTCTTTGCCAGAATCTAAAGGCATTGACACTACGGTCAAATTATTGTTGTGAACATGTTTAATTTTTCTCTTTTCTTTTTCTTTTTTTTTTTTTTTTTTTTTTTTTTTTTGGTGTGAATATGCTAGTTTGACCCGAGGTAGAACCAGATTAATTTATATTCCAAAATAAATTTTCAGATTTTTAAAAGTTTCTCATATGCTAGATTTCTTTTTCAACCATCTTCCAACATGATAATTCACTTTTGTCTTTCATATGCTATGGTGAAATGAAATTTGATTGTTCAAATCACAAGGGCCTATTTCAACCACTTGTATCTAAGTTTTGCTTTCTAAATACACAGAAATGACATCATTCCCGAAATCATTTTTGTACCTTATTCAGTTATATATGTACTTTTTACAGTACACTTTATGACACAGACTTTGTCATACTTTGCTACTGTACGTATGTTTTATTTCGAAATTGCAGGTTCAAGTATTTAGAAATTTTATGAAATTGACCCTGTTTATTTTTTTTTGTTATTGCTACGATTAGATTCTCTTGATTATTTCTTCACTTCACTATTATTTCTTTTCCGACAAATTTGTAGAAGATTGAACTGATCTGATTAAATGTGACAATTGGAATGCTGATAACTTGCAGAGATGTGATTTGTTAACTGTACTTTCCTAATTCTATGCAACATGCTCTGTATCCAATGGTGTCTAAATTTCGTCAACAATTGAAAACTTTCCCTGACCTGGTGCTCATCCACTTCGGGTAGTTTTGTTTTAAACAACCGTGGTTTTGGACCAGAAGAAAATGAAACAAATGTATATTGACAAAGAAAATCATACTCCATTCGCTTTTCAGAAAGAATATAATGTCTGCAGCCAACTTCCGTGATCGTTTTTATTTCCAAACAAATGTCTTTAGTCAGCTCTCTCAGGTTAATGCCTCTACTATACATCTTTTCAACATTCAAATGCCAGAATATCCCCTGCAAGAACAAATGCAAGGGGTGGTGAAAACGGGTATCCTTATCGTATTCCACATTAAACATCAGAACGTCCAGATAAGGTTATACAATTATGTCAGTTTTACTGGGTAAGATTGATACCCATCTAAGAAAGAAGAATTCCTGTCCAAACCCAGGTGCATTAGATTTGTGTAAAATATATGTCTTAGAGAAAGAACCGAATGCGTTTGAAAGGTCTAAAGTCAGCAAGTAGCGTGCTATCACAGTTCTACTGAGAAAGTTTGAAATGCCGGAAGTGAACACTATATCCGTACACCGTAAATGAAACTTATAACCGTATAAGATGTCAGCTATAGCCTTTTCGATTTTCATTTACGATGTTGTTAAATACTTCACTCTCGGCTGAGACTTCAGATGAAATGTGATAGACACTTTTAAAGGTGATACGTTTCCAGTTATTTTCGTTTCTGTCTAGATCTTAGCCTTTGTGCAGTAAAATCTTGGTCCCTTGTCTTTGACATGCCTGTTAAAACAGGGGCATCGAACAAAGCAGTGTCAAAGGACCAATTTTCTCAGTAAGAATTTAAGAACCATTTTTCCAAACAACTCCCAGGCACTAATTACTCTTTTCATCTTTCTAAAGGCATTGTCACATAGGTAGCTTTCTCTTCTTTTAATCATATTGAATTCACTTTTAAGAGAATTTTGTTTGTGGCTCTCTTCACTTTTTGACATAATTTCGTGGATGAAATATTTTCCTGTTAAGTTTTCCTTTGGTCAGTAGTAACGTGACAACTTAACTTCTTGTGTGCTGTTTGGTGACAGTCCTGTTCTAAGTCAGTATTTTTTTCGAGACTGAAAATCAGTATGTGTGTGTGTGTGTGTGTGTGTGTGTGTGTGTGTGTGTGTGTGTGTGTGTGTGTGTTCACCCTGAATCCATTTTGATTTTATTTTATTTGTGCTGCTCTTCTAGTTTTATTCGTGAGTATTTTACTTCTAATTCCTGTTTTTTTTTTCGATTTGATAGTGTGCTTGATTACGTGAAAGATTTGTTGTTAATATTTCTTCAAATGTTGGATTACTAGTGCTGCTGTTCTAGTTTTGTTCGTGGGTATTTTAGTTCTAATTTCTGTTGGTCCTTTTCGATCTGATCATGTGCTTGGTGATGTTGAGGTTTTGATGTTAATATTTCTTCAAATGTTTATTGTTTTACACAAACAGTAGGTAATGTCTATTCTTATAAGTCATAAAATTACCAGACTCAAAACAAACATTTCTCTTTTTTTTTTTCCGACTTTATGTGTGTCTTCTGTTTTGCTACTCTGCTTAGTTCCCTTGTTCCAAAAAAAAAACTGTTAACCTTCTGACCTTTTCTTCTTGCTTTCAACTTGGTTAGATGCATAGAGCTGAAATAACCACACAACTCCGACCTGAAGCGTTCCTAATAGAACATCCATACCGGTTTCAGATCTGTCTGCAGAATTGACACCAATTCTCTTCAGTCTTCCGTCTTGTCCTTTTTTCTCCCAGCTTTAACATGTCTTCCGTTCATGAATTACAGACTGTTTTCGCGTAAAAAGATCTTTCAGAAAACTGCCCGTTCCTTGTAGTTGATGCAGGACAACCTTTTGCCATGACTTCCACTTGTAGGAGACATTCACATGAACTCATCATAGGCATGGGTATGGGGAGGAAAATTAGAACTTAGAACACCACCAGAGCAAGATGAGGGCCACGGAATCAGAATCTTTTCAATAGTGATCAGCAAAGGTCAGAATATGATAGAGATGATGCACTGGAATTTCATTATGGGTTTTAACTACATGACAGGGCAAACCTGCACGCTTTCTTTCAAAACCCCAACCCCAGCAGGACCTGGGAGATACAGACAGCTGCAGGGTCAGATATTTGAGTAACACTCTCATAGGCGTATTCACTAAGTGAAAGAAACTTGACTGTATGGCACTCGTCCTCCAGTTCAAGCCTGTAATACAGTCAGTAACTCTGGATAAAGAATAGCCCGTTCGAAAAATCTCACAAGATTTCTCTCTCTTTTGGGATGCATGCTCTCGAGCTCCCAGCCACAATTTATGACTGTGCACACCGGGCCCTGGCCACCGTGTTTGCCACAGCAATTTTTAATTCTCTCAGATTGTTGATATCATGGGTGATTTTAAAACAGAAAAAGTTACCAGCCGCCGTGGCGAAGTGGTTAGCGTCGCGGACTCTCGGCTGGGAGGTCGTGGGTTCGAATCCCATTAGAGTCAGGTGGGTCTTTCTGCCCCGACCGGCTCCTACAGAGTTGAGTTTGCTGCTGACTCAGTTAGGAAGACTGGGACCACACAATCGAGTTTTCATCATCCACTGAATGGATGTGTTTCTGAAAGTGTTGCTCAAATTTCCTGACCAACACTGCAAGTGCATGTATCTCTCGGGCCTGGTTGACGCCGGGATACATTATGAAAGGAAGCGTAGAGTACAGCCCTGTCATCTAGTCTCAGAGGCAAATGGAAATCCGTAGCATCATCTTAATCATCCTCATTCTCATCGTTCAGCTTAAAAAAGTCTCAAATTCTGTGGCCTTTCATGCCCTGCTCACATGGTGACCTCTATTTCGATGTCCTCTCTACGTCTATGGCCTTGGTTTGGTTCCGTCGGGGTCACCGGTATCGGCGAGTCCATGGGGGCTGTCGTTGGACGGATGTGGTGGCGCGCTCCGCAGAGAGAGCTCACTCACGCCGGCTCCGCGACTAAGCAATTATTGTCGTCAGTAAGGGGCTTAGTAGGTGGTGTCCTGCGTATGTTAGATCAGAACAGGCGCCACTGAACACCACTGAAGTGACACGGCAGCAGTGCAGTGTTTTTTCCTCCGGTGGGTTGCCTCTTGACGACTTGACATTGATTGCTTCCTGTGGATTGCCGGTGCCGGGGCTGCGGCGGGGCCGACCGGGCTGTGGCTGTGGACGGGGTGTCGAATGAGCGGCGTGGGTGCACTGCCTCTGAGCTGGCGCAGATGCTGGGACAGCAAAAAAAAAAAAAAAAAAAGTTCGTGTTCCCATAATAAATAACAATATGAACAAAGACAATATCAATTAGATAGAAACATGGTTTCTCACAGTTTGTTTGCCTTGTATTCTTGTGAATGTCTAACTTATGGTTGACTCTGTATGATATTGGAATTCGCTTCATCACACATATAGCTGCGTAGAACATCTTTTAGTGTTCTCAAACTTTATTGGTGAGTCTAGAATGATGTGATGTGTTGTGTCCTTGCTACAGTTTCAGAACAGTACAGAGGTCCTTTTTCTGACAGACCTGCTAAATACACCGAGTAAATAAATGTATGAAACATAGTTGCCATGACTAAACTAGTACTGTAGACCAAACGTCCAGTTAGAAGATTCGGTGCGTTCAAAACAGCTGCTCAGTCGATCATTTACTCAGTATTAATGTAACAGACACCATCAGGGACTTTCTGCTTGCTGATGACTGCGCCCTCAATGCTGACTCAGAAACTGACATGCAATCCAGCATCAACAAGTTTCTGTAGCCTGCGCCAACTTCGGTCACACCATAAATACAAAAGAAGACGGAAGTTCTGCGCCAACCACACCAGGCAGACCTTACGCTAAGCCTAACACCACAGTCAGTGGTATGAGATTCGCTGCGGTGAGTAAATTCATCTACCTTGGCAGCACACTGTCTCAAAACATCACCATCGACAATGAAGTGAGCGTCAGAATTGCAAAAGTGCTACCTTTGACAGACTACACACCAATGTTTGAAATAGAAGAGGCGTCAGGTTAGAGACCAGGCTGAACGTGCATGGAGCAGTTGCTCTCCCCATACTCCTCTACACGTGTGATTCGTGGACAGTGTACCAATGGCATGCCAAGAAGCTGAATCACTTCCACACAGTCTGCCTCGGAAGATTGTTTAACATATAAAATCCTAGACACAGAGGTGCTTGACCAAACAGGCCTGCCCAGCATCCACACCATTCTGAGGTGTCACAGTTTCGATGGGCAGGTCATGTAGCTAGCATGCCAGACAACCGGCTACCGAAGAGATTCTTCTACGATGACCTACAACAAGCAGTGCGTTCCCTGAGGTCAAAGAAACGCTTCAAAGACACTTAAAACATCAATGAAAGCGTTTAACATCAACCCCGACGCATGGGAACAAACTGCTGTCGATCGAGCTAGATGTCTTCTATCTATCCACAAAGGCGCCAGTTTAGGTAAAGAAAGGAGGACAGCTGCAACGCAACAAAAGAGACAGGCAAGGAAAACCCGCGCCAGCAGTCAAGAGGAGGTCTCACACATTCCCTGTCCAAGCTGTAACCGCACATTCTGCACGCATCGGCTTGATCAGGCCCTGGCGCATGCACAAATCGTCTCTCCCCCCACCCCCCCCCCCCCCCCCCCACCCCCCTCAACCCCAAGATGACTGAAATGGTCCTTGTCGACTCGATGGACGAACAACGACGTAAATGTAACAAACAAATAACTTTTTCAAGACAGAATACCCAAGCATTCCATTTTCAAATCGGTTTCACAAGCAGTTCAGTTCAATCCAGATGATAAATTTGTTCAGATTATAAAGTGTGAGTGTACTGTATGCTTGATTTTTTAATTAATGTCATTTTGTATATTTGCGAAAGTTAAATGAATTTTCACATTGACTGGCAACATTGAACATTTATATTCAAGGCGTAAATTTATGCCACCGTTATTTGATTTATCTCATCAAGTGTCACCAATGTCGGATAGTGTGTGTGTGCGTGCGTGCGTGCGTGCGTGCGTACGTGCGTGCGTGCATGCACTGAAAACTTGGGTACAAGCTTCCAGTTACAAATACGGAAACTCATCTACAAACAATAAGCAGTCAGAACCCTGTTGAACTGAATTAACAATGTTGTTGATTTTGTGTGCTAAGTAGGGCAGGAGACAGTATGCTCCCTTGTGGAACACTCAACTCCTGGTCGTGAACATCAGTGGTGCCAACTCGAACCTGAAACTGTCGTTCTGCAAAAAAAAAATAAAAAATAAATAAATAAATAAATAAATAAAAAGTAGAAGATGACCCCAAAAACCAATATCATGGAGGTCATAAAGAATCCCAGATTCCAGGTGGTATCGTAGGCCTTTTCTAAGTCAAAGGAAATAGCCACTGCATGTTGTTTATTTAGAAAGGCGTTTCGAAGCGTAGATTCCAGACGGATCAAATGGTTCACTGTAGTTCGATGTTTGCGGAAACCACACTGCTCTTTCGCCAAAAGGCCGTCGGTTTCAAGTTTCCACAACAGTCTAGACATACTATCATATTAGTGTCAAACAAAACAGTGAATTATTGTTTAGAAAACAAAGGAATCCTAAGGGAAAATGTATTTCCTTACCTTATGTGAATAATATAAAATCCAAAGTTTTCAAATTGACAAGATACATGTCCACAGCTACGTTCAGGTTGTTTGGAGGTTCAGAAAGAAATTATGTGTCACTGTTGTTTTTCTTCTTCTTTTATCCACCAGTATTATGACCACACAACACACAAAACAAAGATGATAAAATCACACACACAAGTACATAATTATATGTACAGGACAGGAGACAGTGACTAATAGTTTTTTCTTTGTGTGGTACTCCTGGAAACAAGGCTGCACACACAGAGATGGTGTTGAAGGACACTGTCCACACACATAGTTTGTTTCCTTTCGGATGCCCCTCTTGCTGCACACCTTGCACCTCCTGCCTGATGAACGCTTCCCCACAGTCTTTTCTAAGATATGGGGAAGTGCCTCTCCGTCAGTCGTGCAATTTCTTCCAAACGGGGTAGAGCTGCTTGTGGTGCTGGATTGTTGCCATACAGGAGGTCGCTGATGACTTGCAGCTGGAATGTCAGGAAATCCAGCTTGCTGTGTGTGTGTTTCTTGAACACTAGGTAGGCATTCAAGAGGGATACCTGGAGGAGGTGGGTCATCACCTTCTTGTACCACCTGGTGGTCTTGCGGCAGGCATCGTAAGACTGCAACATTTGATCAGCCCTGTCGACTGCACCCATTTTAGAGTTTAGGAGACGACACAGCTGGGCTTGTTCACCTTCTGCCCCCCCTTCGCTCCACGTCCTGCATGCTTTCATCGTGTATGGTAGTCAGCATGTAGACTACTTTGGAAGACTGCCATTTCATAAACAGCAGACTCCCAGATCGCAGCGACTTCACTGGCTCCTGCTGGCTGACCTGTAGCGGCCTCACCTCAGCTGGTGCCCCCTGTTCTCCCGCATGGTATCACAGCAAACTGTGTCTTTGTTCTTCATGTATTGGTACAGTGCTGTTCCTGTGTACCAGTTATCCATGAAGAGATGACACCCTTTGTTGAGGAGGCTGCGTGTCATGAAGATAACAATCTTCTCTGTGGTAGACAGGTGGGTGGCATCAGTGGCAGGTGCCGCTGGATTTGGAAGCCAGGGTCTTCTTTGCTGTGTAAATGTGAAATTTGTATGTGTAACCACTGTCTTCACATACACTGAACAGCTTGCTGCCAAATCGGGAGCGTTTCAGAGGTATGTATTGTTTGAAAACAAGCTATCCTTTCCACAACAGTAAAGATTCATCGATGGCAACAAGCTTGTCAGGTGTGTAAACATCTTTGAAGCGGTCTTGCAGGTGTATGACAAGGGGCCGGATCTTGTACAGCCTTTCTCTGTCTGGGGCATTGTGGGGTGGCTCTTTACTGTTGTCATTGCAATGCCAAAATCGCAACAAGGCCTGCAACGGGTTCCTCGACATCAGCTGGGAGAACACTGGGGTGTAGAGGATTGGTAACGTTGACCAATAGCTCTCGATGGATGGTTTGCTGACAATCCCTGTCAGTGGTGAACGTGGGAGGAAAAATCGTTGGTGAGAGACAAAAAGGTCTGAGTCAGCTGTACAGGTGCCGTGTTGTTTGTAAAGCGAAGAAGATTGCGTGTGACCAGACCCACGTTCTTGCAAATCAGAATGACCTTCAGTCAGGACGAAGATATCGATCGGTTAAATACAGAAGTGTCAGATTTAAACAAAGTTTTATTCCCCTGTCCATTGATTTTTATTAACCGAGGAGATGTTTAATTGAAATCCAAATTCCTTTATATGAATGTATGTCATATGTGAGAAAATGGGTAATGTGACTAAATTATTGTTTATTTGCTGTGAATGTGTGTGACCACAAAATTAATTTCTCAAATTGAGATAATAAAGTTTACTTGACTTGACTTGACTTGACTTAATAGCCCTAAAATCTTGACATTTCAGGGCGGTCTTCTTTTTCCAGTCCTTGATTGGAGCAAACCTTTTCTGTGGATGGCTGACAGCTATCGCCTGATCTGCATAGGGGTTTGTCTCGGCTACCAGTTTGTCCAGCATTTCATTGGTGAGGAAAAGCCAGTAATAGTCCACTGGTCTGTTCCATTCTGGTTGTATCTTCAGCATTTCATTGGTGAGGAAAAGCCGGTAATAGTTCACTGGTCTGTTCCATTCTGGTTGTATCTTCCGCATTTCATTGGTGAGGAAAAGCCGGTAATAGTCCACTGGTCTGTTCCCTTCTGGTTGTATCTTCAGCATTTCATTGGTGAGGAAAAGCCGGTAATAGTTCACTGGTCTCTTCCATTCTGGTTGTATCTTCCGCATTTCATTGGTGAGGAAAAGCCGGTAATAGTCCACTGGTCTCTTTCCATTCTGGTTGTATCTTCAGCATTTCATTGCTGATGAAAAGCCAGTAACAGTCCACTGGTCTGTTCCATTCTGGTTGTATCTTCAGCATTTCATTGGTGAGGAAAAGCCGGTAATAGTCCACTGGTCTGTTCCCTTCTGGTTGTATTTTCAGCATTTCATTGGTGAGGAAAAGCCGGTAATAGTCCACTGATCTGTTCCATTCTGGTTGTATCTTCCGCATTTCATTGGTGAGGAAAAGCCGGTAATAGTCCACTGGTCTCTTCCATTCTGGTTGTATCTTCAGCATTTCATTGCTGATGAAAAGCCGGTAACAGTCCACTGGTCTGTTCCCTTCTGGTTGTATCTTCAGCATTTCATTGGTGAGGAAAAGCCGGTAATAGTTCACTGGTCTGTTCCCTTCTGGTTGTATCTTCCGCATTTCATTGGTGAGGAAAAAGCCGGTAATAGTCCACTGGTCTGTTCCCTTCTGGTTGTATCTTCAGCATTTTCATGGTGAGGAAAGCCGGTAATAGTCCACTGGTCTCTTCCATTCTGGTTGTATCTTTCAGCATTTCATTGCTGATGAAAAGCCGGTAACAGTCCACTGGTCTGTTCCATTCCATTCTGGTTGTATCTTCAGCATTTCATTGGTGAGGAAAAGCCGGTAATAGTTCACTGGTCTGTTCCCTTCTGGTTGTATCTTTCGCATTTCATTGGTGAGCAAAAGCCAGTAATAGTTCACTGGTCTGTTCCTTTATGGTTGTATCTTCAGCATTTCATTGGTAAGCAAAAGCCAGTAATAGTCCACTGGTCTGTTCCCTTCTGGTCGTATCTTCAGCATTTCATTGCTGAGGAAAAGCCGGTAATAGTCCACTGGTCTGTTACCTTCTGGTTGTATCTTCAGGCAGGCCAGGTTGACCAGTGAAGTCAGGGATTTCTGCTGGGGGTGTTGTTAGGTGGCACAAGGGGCTGGGGCCAACACACCACCTCTCCCTCTCCCCCTCTGTGCAGCAGCTCCCCGTCCTCTACTTCTGGTCCCCCGTCCTCTGCCAACACCTGTTGACATAAAATAAAAGTCATGCTCACACACACACACACACACACACACAAGCACATGCACCATTACTGCTTCTCACTCAGTCTTGTTTCAAGTATCTACTCAAAAACCAATTGATTGCACACACACACACACACACACACACACACACAGTGAAATCAGAAACACTCAGACAAAGTGCCACGCCCACACCACACCCACCGTGTAAAGTCTTCTGTTTTCTGATAAATGCCATGTGATCAAAACCCATCCATCAGCACACTCGCACAAGACAATGAGTCTTACTGTTTCCCTTCCAACCCCT
Organism: Conus betulinus; assembly: GCA_016801955.1. Classification (NCBI taxonomy): domain Eukaryota; kingdom Metazoa; phylum Mollusca; class Gastropoda; order Neogastropoda; family Conidae; genus Conus; species Conus betulinus. Next base: position 366,927 of record JADBJO010000735.1, read on the forward strand.
GGCTGCCTTTGTTGACGCGTATTGGCTTGGCCACGAGCAGGCTGACCCGTTATGTGTGTGACACCTGTAACAAATGACGCTTCTGCTTCGCTCACAGTACCACCCTCCTCTTCTGAGCTGTGATCACTTGACAGGGCCTTCGCCCACTTCAAAATCTGGGTCAGTGACGTCATCATACTCTGCATCCAGCTCTGCTCTGTTCTCTCTGTTCATGTTCTCACGAACTATTCTGGCAATGTTGACGTCAACATCACCCCCACTCCTCTGAACAGCTGATTCGTCACCTTCGTCCTCATCCAGCGAGTCTTCTGACACACTGGAGTCATCATAGGCAACAAATTCTTCGTCCTCGATCAGTTGAAGAACTTCTTCAATATCAGTGGTAACAAACTCGTTGTAGTCTTTTGTTGCACGCTTTCTTTTGACGCCACTTGGTCCTGGTCGTGGTTCTTCTTCAGCCATGCTGAACTCGTGTGAAAATCTGCAGGGGGTGGTACTGGTAACAGCCCAAACTGACCACTTGTCTGCCTCGTAGACATATTAGACTTTCTTATTGGTGTGAATTGGAAAAGCCCAATCTAAAGATAAAGATAGGAAAATTCCTACGATAACGATCACGGATTTCTCCGTGATTACAGCAGATTTATGCACATGGAAATGTCACGGAAAAAAACCGTAACAGGGCACCCTAGGGGTAGTGAAAGGAAGATTATAGTCTTCCATGTTGTCTGACGAAAGTTGCAGGGTGATTTTTCTTTGAGGGTTTTTTTTTTTTTTTGACAAAACAGGCTGGTCTGTTAGAAGAAGAGGAATTCGTTTCAATAGCTGAAGGAAGCAGATTGGCAACTGCTTTTTCTCTGTTATTAAAGAGTCAGAAAACTTGAGATGGTTCATAGTGGGGCAGGTGTTCTTCTCTTTAATTTCGCTTTCTACTCGCCAAACAGGGCAGTCTTTTGAAGAAGGGTTGTCACCATCACAGTACACGCATTTTGCGGATTCACATCCGCCCTCATGACCTGCTTTGCTGCAGGTGGCACACACCTCCTCTCTCGGGCTTTTCTCCTTGACGTGACCAAATTGTTGACATCTGAAGCACCTCAGGGGGATGGTACATATAGGGCTACTTTTCTTCTCAGCTATCCCACCTTTATGGACTCTGGAAGAGTCGGTTTCGCAATAGTGAGGAACAGAGTATCGGTCGGTTTTCCCTCTGCACCTTTTCGGAAAGTCGTCGTCCTGACCTCTACCACTCCTTGATCAGCCAACTCAGCCTTTATTTCTCCCTCGATATATCCCAAGCAACTCTTGGCAATGGATGACATCTTTCGAAGAGTTTTACACTTTTTGTGAGGGAACATCCGGATTAGGTAGTTCACAATACTTGCTGACTTTAATAAGTTCTCCGAGTGCTCTTTTTGGTGAACCTGCACGAGCAGGGAACCATCCCTCAACCTCTTAATTGACTTCCGCTCTGCGCCTGCAAGATCTTCCAGCCCCTTTTTGCGACAGCAAAGGAATTCAACTTGGTGGTCGGTCGTTCACTCCTCCGACTGGATTATCAGCCAAGAGGGCCAAGCGCCTAGCGTCTTCCGGACTTCTGTGTCCGAGTTCGAGTCCGTGTCACTCGAAGGGTCGAAATCAGTTTTCTCTCTTTCCTGTTTTAGTTGTTTTGGTGACCATGAAGGTTTTTAAATACTGGTACAAATACACGGTCACCCAAGGAGAGCTGCCGTGCTGAGGAAGCGACGATGGTTGGCCATAGTATGGCGTCCGTGCGCCTGGTACCGTCCCGCATGAAAACCAGACAGTGCACCTTGCGACTGAAAATAGATCAGCCACTCAGCCCCTCGCCAGGTAACTGTAGCTTGGGCTTCCCCGCTGCTTATGGCAGCGACTCAAGTATCAGAGATAAAAGAGTGTGGAAAAAGAAGGCTTGAAGGGGAGACGGAGAGAGAAAAGATCCGTTAAGAAAGGCAGAAGATAGAATAGGAAAAAGGTGGGTTACTATTTGTCAGGGCCCTCATTCAACCTTTCTGACATGTGAGACTCTGCCAGGGATGTCAGTTTCATTCCACGTAGTGCTTAGGCCAGTCAGCGACTTGGCTATGCAGGCCTAGAAGCGTTAACAACAACTAACCATCTATTCGAGTATTGGTACCCCCCATCAACAAAGCCTAAGGGATCACTGGACCACGCAAGCCCTCCGACCACGGCAAAGTTGCAACCCCCGGAGGGAAAAAACTCAGCCAAACAAGAAGCAAAAGGCTAAAGAAACAAATTGACACTACACTGGAATGAACATGAGTACAGGACAATCAAAGAATGATTTCTTTTTAACAGTTTCGGAATTAAGTATATGTCAAAGGAGGATCAAAGGAGCTTTTACATATGTACGACTTCGATGCAACTCTTTATAGTAGTATCAGTTCTCAGTACAATGACTGTAGGTCAATAAACGCATTATATTGTTCTATTTCGTATGTAGCTCTCATCTGTTCATAACTAGTTGCCCCCCCCCCCCCCCCCCCCCCCCCCCACCCCCACCCTAACCCCCCCTCCATTGTCCCTTTCCTTCCCCATCCTTCAGTCTCTCTCCCGACCCCTCTCATTCCCCCTTGTTCTCATGCATGATTTTTTCCTACATCTCCCTTCCCGGTCCTCCTCACCCCCCAACCCCTTTCCCGTCTCCTGCCCAACCCTCATTCTTTCCCCGAAGTCCTGTGCCCCTCCATCCCTTCTTCCGCTTCCCTCAAAACAGTATCCCTACTCTCTTGGCATTAAATCCACTTCGTGTCTCATGCAGACGAGAAAAATGAAGGGAACCCGGGATTGAACAAGGACCTTCAGAATTTCCGCGTGTCGCTGTCCTAAATCAGCTCATCAGGCTGGCAATAAACACGGTGTTTTTAATGTATATGAGGCATGTTTTGACTCGCTTCGAAAGCCGACATCGCTCCACTACGCCGTATGTTGTCATTAAGATACCACTAGCGTAAATGGATTGGCCCATAATGAGCCCAGTATGAGTCATCAAGCCAAATGGGGAGAAGATCAGACAAAAACTGTGGGTTTGTCTAACCTGCAGTAGACTGCACTTTACAGAAAACGCGCTTCATGTACTAGATAATATATGCGCGACTTTTTTTTTTTTCAATAGGATGATTAGATGATTGCTGTTCAATCGTCAATCAAGAGTGTATGACGATTATTAGTAGTAGTCGTAGTAGCAGTCGTAGCATCAGTGTTATTTTTCGTACTGGTAGATGTGTTGATGAGAGAGCATGTACACCGCCTATCATAGATCAGAGACGAAACTCTAAGACTTGACAACCTACACATTCGCTTACACGACAGGTTGGTTATAGTTACAGCTGGCACTACTTTCAGTCGTCTCCCGTATCATTGTTTGGTACAATGCCCCCACCCCTCTCTCTGTCGGTCTGTCTCTGTCACTCTGTTCTGTGTGAGTGAGTGTGTGTGTGTGTGTGTGTGTGTGTGTGTGTGTGTGTGTGTGTGTGTGTGTGTGATGTAAAGTTTAAGTCTGAGTTACAATTTTATATGTTTGGTTTTAAAATAGCGCAAGATCAATCTTTTCACATTTTGTGACTTTGAAACAATTTAAAGATTCTACTTTTTCAAGTTTAGAGAGATCATCAATCATACGTAAGAAATGTTTCTTATGCAAATCTTTCGTTCATGTCTCAACTCGGGAAAGCCTGCCTTGCTGTTAGATTATCATTTTGCGAAGTGTTTCTGTGACTGTCGCTGATATTTGTCTTCTTTTTCACCGTAGATTTTACACTTGACCCAGGCAAAAAGATCTCATGTTCGATCTTTATGTTCGGGCACAAAGTGAAACCGAAAATCATAAGCGGAGTCGAATTATACGAGCCAACATCATGTATCAGAAAACATTTTCTTCATCACAGATACCGAAATATGGAAGCATGTTCGTTTCCCCCCCCCCCCCCCCCCTCTCTCTCTCTCTCTCTCTCTCTCTCTCTCTCTCTCTCTCTCTCTCTCTCTCTCTCTGTGCTGAACCAATAAGTTAAGAACATAAAAGGCTGTTGCATCTTTTTCGCCAGCGACTCGTTGACCGCAGATGGCAGAAAAGGTCTGATAATATTCGTAATAATGTTATTATTATGAATACGTGTATAGCGCCTATCCTCGATTAGAGACCAAGCTCTGAGCGCTTTACAATCCACACTCGATTACACAACGGGCTGCCTACCTGGGTGGTGCCGACTGAAGAGCTGTCAGCTGGCGCTTCATTCAGTCGTTACCCTTGTCATCCAGTCAGTATCGTTCAATATCGTTTACTGAATTTCCTTACTTCCTTCATTCTTTCAATTTCTCACGCAGGGTGCATGCTGTGTGTAACGTGTCGTCCATACCAACAGCCAAACTGGCTTCTATTCCGAAAGTTGGTGATGGGATAACAGTGATACTGATAGGTTTGATTTTTTATAGGAATTTCTCATATACTCATGACTTCAAACTTACATAGATGTAGATCGGCATTTAAAAGTGTAACAGCAGAATAGGAATATCTGAAATAGCTTATAATGATTTAAAATATTTTAAATATTAAACGTATGATATGTGATTTGATTCGTGCTCTATGTAGAGATTTACAGGAAACAGAAATACATTTTGTTCTTTGCTGCCCAGCTCATATGAATATGAGAGAAAAGTTCATTAAGCCCAAATATTATAGACAGCCATCTTTGTTTCAGTCGAATCTACTTCTGTGGTCCACTTCTGCTGAAGTTGTTAATCAGTTTTCATTATTTCTGTACAAAGCCTTTAAATTTAGAGAAATCGTATCTTCTTGGACAAATGACAACGATTAGCTTTTTGATCTATATTGTATTATTATTACTTAGAATTGTTGTGCTTTACATGATCACACACCCGGGGCCTTGGCCTGTTAAGAATAAATTGTCTGAATCTGAATCTGAATCTCTCTCTCTCTCTCTCTCTCTCTCTCTCTCTCTCTCTCTCTCTCTCTCTCTCTCTCTCTCTCTCTCTCTCTCTCTGAATCATGACTTCATCTTTCAGTATTTTGTTTTATTCTAGCCTACTCCATTGTTATGGGCAATTAAAACATTGTCATCGTCTGTCTGTCTGTCTGTCTGCATGTCTATCTGTCTGTCTGTCTCTCTGTCTCTGTCTCTCTCTCTCTGCTTCTTTGTTTCTGTCTGCCTGCCAGCCTGCCTCTCTCTCTTCCCCCCCCCCCCCCCTCTCTCTCTCTTTGTGTGTGTGTGTGTGTCTGTGTGTCTGTGTATCTGTCTGTCTGTCTGTCTGTCTGTCTCTCTCTCTCTCTCTCTCTCTCTCTCTCTCTCTCTCTCTCTCTCTCTCTCAGTCGTTCTCCATCCCCCCTCGTTCCCTTCCGCCCTCCGCCCTCCCACACTTAACATATATTGTATCATTCATTCTGAACTGTTATGCATTCATTGTTGTGTATAAGTTGGTTTGCAGGTCTTTGGGATGTTTTCTTCCATACATTTGCAAACATCTTTCCTTTGTTTGAAGGCTGGATGATAAATAAAAAACCAATTGACTTTGTCC
>JADBJO010000735.1:375000-400000 GCA_016801955.1 Conus betulinus
TTGGTGTGCCCGCGCAAATAGTGCAGAAAATGTCAGTTGACGTACGTACTCTAAGCAGCTAATGTTCGACTGTCGTGACAAGTCACTGTCAGCAAGTCACGCAGTCAGAGGATGCAACCTGAACATTTTATGTGGAAGTGCACTGCATTACCTTTTTCGACTGGCTGTTGTTATTCCAAAAGCCAGCCCCCAATCGCTGTACCGGTTAATAAAGAGTGTTGCAAAGCATGTCGATGTGCTTCTAAAGAAGAAGTAACTACGTTGATTCAAAGAAAACTGGCCCTTGAAACCAATTTATTTCTTTTAAGTATCTCCGTGAAGGATGCCGGATGCGTGTTGCATGTTTTGTCTAATGCAGTTTAGACGATGAACTCAGCAGGCGAAGTTCGAGTTAAGGGGCCATACGTTGTTGTCGTACCTGGCTAAAAGACTCCAGGGATCATCCAAACAGCCAAAGTACTTGAATACTATGGTACAAATACATCAGCTTGGGTGTGAGAACATTACGTGTGTAACCGTTTTTGATTACCCCGCCACGTGGGCAGCCACACTCCTACTTCGGGGGATTTTGGAGACTGGCCGTAAGTTTTAATTTGCACAAGTAAAGAAATAATAATCTGGGCAAAAATAGGATTTTTTGTGTTTTTCGTTCGGTACAACTGTTGGTTTCAGCATAAACTGAGATAATATATTTATTATCAGCCGTAACCAAAATGGTCAGTTTCAAAACTGACCTATTATTTGCACCATAAAGGAACATTTGATCTATGATGCATCAAGGAAATCGAAGCATGGCTACTACTGGTGCTGAATGTACATTTTATAGATGAACACTAAGAAACGAACAGTTTTTTTATTGTATTTTTCACTGTCACACTTCTCTTGCAAAAAAGAAAAAAAAACTGAAAAATAACTAAAGAATAACGATGACATTACTGATAACAACAGTTATATAGTTTTAACAGTATTAAAGATAACACTTCTTACCGCAGTCGTAGTGGTCCTACTAATGATAGTGGAACAGGTGGTATCGAACAAGCATAATTTTCTTTATGATGCCGTTGTTTTTTTTTTTTGTTTTTTTTTTTTTTTTAACCATTTTTCTATATTGCAGAGATAGACAGCTGAACTGCACGTTCGAGGAGGATGATATTTTCGCGGACTGTAACCTGTTTGCTACTAATACATCTGACATCCCTTGGCAACGCGGCATCAGCAGCGTCGGACCTTCCACGGGACCACAACAGGCACTACCAGTGGTAGGTGTCAGACTAAACCGCACACGCTTCAACTGGTGGCAAGAAATGGTCTGTGGCTGGTGACGAATGTAATGCCCGCATTCAACTGCATTATATCTATCTATCTATCAATTATATATATATATATATATATATATATATATATATATATACATATAATTCAATATTTCTTGCAGTCATTGCAAACACTAGCTGCTCTGTAAGTTGCTGGAATGGTGCTCGGTACTTTTCCTTGGAATTTATTTATTGTAATTTAGTCCCTTGCGGATTCATTCCAAGAACTGGCCCTCAGCACTTGTGTCTTAAGAGGTTATCTTTTTATATTTTCTACTTTTCACAAGAAAATGTAGCTTGTTTTGCTCTTAAATGATTTTCTTTTGCTTCTTAGGTGGCACCTATATATATATATATGTTTGAAATTAAAACAAAGCTTGCTCTAATGTCTTAGATTAAAGAAATCCGAGGGGGGAGATAAGCACTCATATCTGCAGTGGTAGATAATTCTGCCTAAGTAACAGTATGTGCTTGAGAGGATGAATGTGGGTATAATAAATGTTTCTCAAAATAAGCCTTCAGCAAGCTTATGGTCTCCGAGGGGGAGAGGTGTGTGTGTGTGTGTGTGTGTGTGTGTGTGTGTGTGTGTGTGTGTGTGTGTGTGTACATATGAAAATTTGTTTGCACAGTCATTATGTCCTGGCTTTAATCAGAGAAGAGAGGAGGGGGAGGGAGGGGGGGGTCGGGGTAGACATTTTGTTGTACAAATGTGCAAATATGTTTCAAGTAAACATCAATATGAAAATGATACTGGTAATTGTTGCAAAAGATGGAAATGAACAAAAAGCTACTATGATGATTGTGGAGTGAATGAACCATGATGCCCAGTTTCTTGAGAGAGAGAGAGAGAGAGAGAGAGAGAGAGAGAGAGAGACAGACAGACAGACAGACAGACAGACAGATAGAAGAGACAGACAGACAGAGAGACTTACAGGCAGACATATATTCCAACAAAGAGAGACAGAGAGAGAGAGAAACAAAAACAGTCAGACCGACCGACAGAGAGAGAGAGAGAGAGAGAGAGAGTCGGGAAAAAAAAATTATTGTATCAAGAATTGAGTGTAGGAAAATACCTCGAGAGTCAAATGATCCATTTCAGAAGTTTTACAGTTATCCTTAGTTTACATTAATCTTTTATCAGCAGATGCTGCCATGGTTTTGAATCTTAGCCTCACAGTAAAAGCTTAGCTGTTGTGATGTTTGTTAATCCTGCTTTGTAGTGTCAGGTACTGCCTTGGCTTTTTAAATCTTAAGTGGTTGATGTTTGTTATCCTGCTTTGTAGTGTCAGGTACTGCCTTGGCTTTTTAAATCTTAAGTTTTAATTCTATGTGTAGTTGTGCATAGTTGTTGTTGTAACTAGCTTTCAGTCCCGAAATGGCTTCCATGATCAGATGAGTTGTAAACACAACATGACTTGAAACATGATTACGAACTTGTGTTTTAAAAGCCATGCTTACAACATTCGAGTCATTATTGCAGATTTTCAAGCATAAACGAGGCTTACCTTGAGTAGGTGAAGTTTTTTATGCTAAATTCCGTGGGGATGGTTGAATGTAGTTATGGAGGGGGATATGAGAACCGTGCATGCGTAAGACCGTTATACTTCAGAGTAAAATTACACCATCAGTAGTATATGTGTAGAAAAACAAACTATCAAAAAAGCAAAAAAAAAAAAAACTATATGTGAAATACAGGGATAACACGACCGTTTATTTTGCTAGAGGTATAACAAAATGCTTGACCCTTCTATTCAAACAGCAAAATGGTTATCAACGGGCACCGAGTAAATCCACACAGTCCATGTAACAATCGTTCTTCTTCAATCTGGCAACAGACTGTAAATTGTCCATCTTGTAATATTTATATTCCACATTCTGATGGAAGTTATTAATTCAATGCCAATCTCTATGTATTATCTGGTTTTGGTTCAAAGGAGGTATAGGCGGTTCTACTTGATCTTTATGTTGGTCATTCTGTCACTTTCAGTTTCTCTGTCGGTTTCCTTCGACACGAGTTTTTTTTTTTTTTTTTTAATCTGATTTTCAGTTTGTTCTGATTACGTGGCAAACTAAAATTTTATTTTTAGTAACTGACATTATTTAAAAAATATAGAATGATGTTCTTAAAATTGTTTCCATTAGGATGAATATTCTCTTAACCTCCATGCCGAGAATAAGTCATGTCGTTTTTTTTCGTTTTTTACCTCTTTCATTTGGATCTCTTCAATCTCGGTGTGTTGGTTGGAATTTTGATTGCACTCATCTGTTACAAGGTCGGTACTGATCCTTGAATGACACTCTGCTTCGGCTCCAATTCTGGCCCCTTCCTCATCCTCTTCGCAGCATTTTCGACTGCACTGGACAGAATGTCATCCCTGATCTTGCTTGTTTCAAAGTAAATTCTCTACCCAGTCATGGAGCGCTCTTACTCTTCTTACGCAAAAACCAGTTACATCATCCCCAAACGGCTGGTCTGCAATGGCATATCATTTAATTCAAGCTTTTTGTTCGTCTGATGTATGTTGGGTCCACTCAAAATCTTTGGTCGTCTATCCAAAGACATGTCATGCGAAACATGTAACATCAGGGCATTGCATCTGCTGCATCCATCACTAGGTTGTTATTCGCCCTAAGCATTTTGTCTCAACTGTTGATCAGTATACTTGCTGCTTTAACCGGCATTTTCTATTGCTTTTGGATTCTTAGGTCACTTACTCAATTGCTGAATTCAAGACATTCCAGACTTTCTGGTTAACCTTTGGTACTGATATGCTAACATTTCCAGGCCTGTTATGCTTTTCCAGTTTCTTTCTTAATCTTCCCTCTCCTAGTTTCCCTTTTACTATTTTCTTGTGTGTCTTTGTCAAGGCTTCATGTTCAGCTGTTGTCCAATTTCATCCTCTTTTCCAGTCTCTTTGTGTGTATCACTTGGAGTCATCACAGCCGGGCTGTCAGTCAGATTATTTTTTTGTTTCTTTAATGATGTTCTGATCTCGCTGTCAAAATCATCCTCATTTTAAGCATCCATCTTCGTTATTTTCTTCTCGGGTAGAGGGGAAGAGGGTACCCCGTCTCTGACCCTTCCTCACAGTCAATGATCTCGTTTCATTTTTCAAACAACAGACTGAGATCGTTTTTTTTTTTTTTCAGTTTAGCACTTTTTTTCTGAAACAGTCTATAAATGCAAAACAAATATGGCTATGTCGTTTTCTTTTCATTTCACCCTACCTACCTATGAAAACAATTCAATTCTTGAGCTTTCTTCCACTGGAAGTTCTTCTTCAGCGCGTGAAACTTTACGATTCCGTCATGTCTAAACCATGCGGTCTGCACATACATTTTAGTTTTATACTTTTCAAGTTTAACAGTCAGTCAGCAGCACTACGAATTTTGCGATCACAACACCATCAACGATTTTGTGTTACTGTTTAAATTAGTGTTGAAAGTGTTTGAATGGCATTGTTTTTAAAGTTTACTCACTTTCAAATCCGAGAAGGGACCTTCGCATAACCGCTGAAAGCACTGGCGATAAAGAGGTCCTATGTAATTAAGATATTTGTGAGTTTTGTGTGTGTGTGTGTGTGTGTGTGTGTGTGTGTGTGTGTGTGTGTGTGTGTGTGTGTGTGAAATACATTTGATTAAGCACTATCATTGATATACCAGCCTTTTTGTTATTAGAAAAGCCTTTCAAAACAGTAGTTTTCCGAGTTTAAAGATACTGAATGAGCTGCAGGTACTTCGACTGGTGTCCCCCAAATTTAAACTGGAGTTGCTCTCGTTTGAGTGGCAGTACTGTTGGACTGTATTCAGTAGTTTCTTCAACTGGTGTACTAAACAGGCTGTTTGTTTGGTCATAGCGGTCACTTGTAACAGTGTTGTCTCAGTCTCAGTGCTGCTCCAGTAATAAGTTACGGTCAGATACTGATAATTTTCGTCAACAGCGCGGGTGTTGAATGCATGACCAACGAAAGTCAGTCACACCCGATCATAATTCAATTTTTCATACTTGCCACATATTTTCTATCCTCTCCTGTCACCAAATTATGTTTGCAGGATGCCACTGTCTTGTAAGTTCTGCCATAACATTTTAGTGATAGTATGAGAACTGACTGGAGTCGTCCACAGGGAAAGGATTGCTCGTCCCCCATTGCTGTCCCCCATCCCATCAAATGATGCTTTCATGAATGATGAACTCTTGCTCAAATAAAGCGATATCTACCACCATGTCTAGTAAAGAGAGCTTCTGCCGTAGTTACGTTCTTGATTCTTTTTCCAGGTCAGTACATGTATGTCGAGCTGGGGAACGCGACTATCGGAGACAAAGCAATACTGACTACTTTAGAAATCGAAGGACCAAAGGAGTGCGTGACCTTCTGGTATTATGTAACAGGTATTGCATATGTTTGCTTCTAACTATTCCTCTCTCTGTGTGTCTTTCTCTCTGTACGCGCGTGCGCGCGCGCGCGCGCGTGTGTGTGTGTTTAAATTTATCAGTTTGGGAGGGATAGGGACGGAGATAGGAAACCTCTCCTATAGCTGGTAAAGGTGCCACAACTTGAGCATTTTTTGTCAGCTGCAGTCAACCTTACTGTGCATACATCCTTACTTAGTGTATGTGTGCTGAGTTCATTTCGACAGTGCGCCCATCATCCTATTTCCAGTACGCAGTGTTTTAATCGTTACACTAGTTCAAATGAGCCCGGTACGGTGACTGGTCGCCACCAGACAAGTCGAGGAAGGTTCCGTCTGAACAGCTTGGGTAATTTGGGGGATTAATCTCCCTTAGCATTTCCGAGGGGAGCTGCTATTTGCAATTTTGTGTGTGGACTGGGGAGCAGCATGACAAGCAATAAAAGGCAAGTCAATTTTTCTTTTTCAATTATTTTTTTTTTTATCAGACAAAGAACAGATAGTGGAGCTGATAAAGCTAAACAACATTTCCTTTTTCAAATACTTTTTTAAAAATCAGACGAAGAACTAGTATAGTAATGGCTTTATCTGAAAAATGTCCTTCGCATATTTTTCAGAAGATGGTTTTGCTTGAATCTGTGAATGTTTGAAATGCCACCTTTTTCAAATACTTGTTTTTATCAGACAAAGAAGAAATAGTAGAGCTAATGACTTTATCTGAAAAATGTCTATCGCATATTTTTCAGAAGATGGTTTTGCTTGAATCTGTGAATGTTTGAAATGCCATCCGAAAAATGTTGCATCTGTGAATGTTTGAACTACTATACCAAAAATGGGACAATAAGTACGAGAAGGATGGGTTTTAATTACATACAAAGATTCTGCAATTATCATAACAATGTTTACGAGGTTTTGTCAGTGCTGGAAGCTGACAGCAGTATCAAAGACGCTGTGTACTCATTGAACTACCCCCTCCATTGAATAAGGACACTGAAATCAGCGGAGAAGAAGACAGGGAGACAATATATAGCCTCAATGGCCATCAGCTGGAAGCGCCTGCCACTGCAGTAGTAGTTACACATGATCAACGTCTGCCTCATTATAATTACAAATATGCTGCTTTTAAGATCACGTAGTAAGTATAATTGGAAGTATGTTTGTGTAAAATGGTAATTTTGGTGTTATGTAAAGGTGAATATAGACACTGTTTGTGTCAATGCCGGGACCACTCGACCACCTTTATACTAATGATCTCTCTCTCTCTCTCTCTCTCTCTCTCTCTCTCTCTCTCTCTCTCTCTCCGCATGTATTTGTACATGTGTGTATGTTTGGGCACGCATAATCGTGTGTTGTTTGTCTCTCTCTGTCTCTGTCTCTGTCTGTCTGTCTGTCTGTCTCTCTGTCTCTCTCTCTCTCTCTCTCTCTCTCTCTCTCTCTCTCGTCGTGTGCATGTGTGTGTGTGTGTGTGTGTGTGTGTTCTTTATACCATTTTTTTTCCCCCAAAAAAAGTGCCATCTTTGAGTTCCGTGCCTCTGATGGCAACAACTAGGAGGTCCAAGGCTGCACCAAGTTCTGGATCTGGGGAACTACCCGCAGCGAAGCAAAAAGTCTAATGAAATAAAGAAAACAGATAATGGAGACGTACAGATCGCCGGAATGACAGAAAGACCACTATTCTTGCAATCTGCAAGACGCTGACCCTTGCGAAGGGTCCCAATCTCTGCAGCTGAGTTCTTTGAGATGTTCTTCAGTTAAGGATGTTTTGGAAACGATTGCGAACTGCAGCAAAATGTTTGCCGGCTCGAAGGGCAGCATGACATGTACGACCTTGCCTGAGGAACATCACGCCTTTCTTGACATTTGGCTGCTTTCATGTTCCAGTTCGTGAAGGCGAATGTATCAGGTCTTTTGTCAAGGATATCAGGAAGGAAGTTGTAAAGGGTCACCATGTGCAGAAACAAGCTTGAAGAGCTGGAAGCTCGTGTGTTACATCCTATTTAGTGACCATGAAAATCTGGACGCTGATGACAGAATGTGCAAGTTGAGGGCCGCTGCTCTGCATGTTTTATGGAAAGCTTTTCTCTCCTACTCCAAGGCCAGGTGTAGAATACCTCCTGAGATCACTAAAGTGCTACCTGTCACTTGCACACGTTTGCTCGTGTACGAATGAGATATTCACTATGTTACACAATGTGTGTGTGTGTGTGTGTGTGTGTGTGTGTGTGTGTGTGTGTGTGTGTGTGTGTGTGTAAGTGTGTGTGTGTGTGTTTGTGTGTGTGTGTGTGTGTGTGTGTGTGTGTGTGTGCGCGCGCGTGTTTATGTCTGTGACACAGTGTGTATGTATGTGGGTGGGTCGGTGGGTAGGTGGGTGTGGGTGTCGGTGGGTTTGAGCGCTCACGCGAGTGCGTGCATATGTTTACGCCTTACGATCGCGGAACTCTGTGTGTGTGTGTGTGTGTGTGTGTGTGTGTGTGTGTGTGTGTCCCACTTACGTTTTAGATTTGATTTGCTAAAATTTGTGAAGCACCCAATAGCCTATGTTCTTGGGATGGGCACTATGGCAGTCGCTCTTATCATTATCATTAATACAGTTATGTACGTTTCATGCCATATTGCCAACACATATCCCGTTACATAGAAATATTAAACAGAAAAATAAACACGTGTATGAATTAATGAATAAATGCCATTAAATGCTCTGATGCATGGGTCACACACACACACACACACACACACACACACACACACACACACACACACACACACACACACACATGCGCGTGCGCACACTGACATATACACGCTCCAATTTGAGAACATTCCAGATAACTACTTGCATCACCTCATCTGAACAAAGCAGACGGTTGTAATCCGTGTGCTTGATTATGGATTAGGACTATCAACATTGTCTCAGGGCAATTTTCTAAATTTGTAAAGATTTCAAGGTGCAGCAACGAGACTAATCTTAAGAATTACAAAAAACACACTTATTGAACCATGCGTTACCTGCTTGTTATACTTTCAATGCAGGTCAGACACAACTAGAACTGAGGTGGGTTGGGAGGGAGGGGGAGGGGGGGGGTGTCTCTCCCAAAGCCTGGAAGTGGTCTAAACTGTGATTATTTAACTATTGCTCCTTAACTGGACTCCACGATAGGTGGGTAAGAAAGGGATGAAACGGAAGGTTCCTTCACTATATCCCCCTCCCCTCCGCACTCCCCCATCTAAAAAAAAAAAAAGAAAAACCATGGCAGGTACACATGTCAGGTAGACTGCTCCATGACTCTGACATTGTCAGCGACTCTGACAGAAGCACCAAAAGAAAAGATCAGGGCCTCCTGGTTAGTGATGGGAAGCACTGAAGAAGATAAACCTATATCTGCGCTAAGCCTTTTTGCGATCCAAAAAGGTTTGCAAAGTATTGCGGGTATTTTTCTTATCGAATGCCACTCAAAAAGCCAATCAGATCAGCTCCAGTGCTACAAAGTTGATTGACATGGGGATCGTGGTGTCTCCACACATCAAGAGTCATCAGGTGTCTTAACCTCAAGGGCACTTTAGAAGCAGAGATCACGAACAAATTAGAATCACAGGGAGTAACCTCTGTTCACCGCATGACTACTCGCAAAGGTCAGATCGAGCAAGAACAAGCTCGCTGTTTTTAACACTGTGTACATCATCACTGCCACAGACAATCAGAGTTGGAGACTTCAGTGTCAGAGTAGACCTTTACGTCAGCCTCCTGTGAGGTGCTTTTGTTGTCAGAGAATTAGGCCACGTTCGCGACAGACGCTCGGGAGAGGAGATTTGTGCTTAGTGCTGCAAAGCAGTCCGTGAGGGGCCTTGCCAGGGACCAACCCTTTGTGCCAACTGCGATGGCAGCCACTCCCTTTCCTCACGGGACTGCCCGTAGTGGTAACTAGAAAAATCAATTGAAACATGAAAATAAAATCACTTTCAAGAAGCAAGAAAAACTGGTTGTTGGTAATCATAGTATGTCGTATTTTGCAGCTGTCAAGAAGGTTTTGACAGTGTCTGCTTGTCGTCAGACAGAGCTGTCGTTCCTGCCATCAAAGTCTGTACAAAGTCAAGATATAGCCTCAGGCAGAGCTGTTAGTCGATGCACCCGTAGCGAAGGCATTAAAATCGTCACCTCCCAGACTCTCCAAGCTTTAACTGCAAGAAATCTGCGTAAAATTTGTAACAGTGTGTTCTTTATATTTACCACCAACTCTACTATTTATCCAACAAGATCTGGTTAGCGTGATTGCAGCAATTTCATGGCCTTTTTTTGTTGTTGGGTGACTTTTATGGGCATAATCCTCTGGGAGTAATGTTAATACTTCATCCGGAGGTCTCCTCCTCCTTAAAGATGTCTTTTTAGAGTTGAATCTGTGTTGTCTGAAATGTGGGTTTCCAGCATACCTCCATTCTGTCACAGGTACACTTTCGTGTTCATATTCATCGAAAAATGATCCCTCACTGGTCCTTGACTGTGAGTGGTGTGCTTACGACGATCCTCACGGGAGTGACCACATTCCAATTGTCTTGAAATACAATACCAAAGAAAGCTGCAGTTTACCTGAACGCCACAGTTATCCAAAAGCTGACTGAGACCTGTTTCCAGAGAGTATCCGAAAAGAACTGATTGAAGAGGAAAGTTTGGAAAGTCTGGGACTCTGCCCAAAGCCACTACAGACATAGTAAAAATGAAATGCTAAAATCAGTATTCCATCTTCATCAACAAACCGCACAAGGCTAAAACACTCGTTTTAACTCCAATGGCAACACATTACACAAAACAAAACGCAAACTTGCTCAGCGCTGTGTCTATCACAGATCATTAGGGCCCAAAGCCCGAGCGCTTAAAAAACTTCAAGCCAAATGAAGCAGTACTTTTTAAAGTAAGTAAACGTCAGTCTTGTAAGGGCTAGTGCTCCAAGCTGACCTCAAAAACATCCAAGAAAATATAGAAAGTATCAAGAAAATCGGTGGGGAAAATAGCTCCGTCCATTCATCACCTGAAACCTGCAGACGCTCTGCTGCTTACCGACTAAGCTGTTGCCGATCTGTTGGCCTCCACTGTTAAACAAAACTCATCCTACACACTACACCTGCTGCTCTCCGACAAAGCTGGTGCGATCTGTTGGCCTCCATTAAACAAAACTCATCCTCCACAACTGCACCTGCTGCTTACCGACAAAGCTGTTGCGATCTGTTGGCCTCCATTGTTAAACGAAACCCATCTTCCACACCTACACCTGCTGCTTACCGACAAAGCTGTTGCGATCTGGTGGCCTCCACCGTTAAACAAAACTCATCCTCCTACACAACTACACCTGCTGGCCTCCACTTTTAAACAAAACTCATTCTCCACAACTACACAACTGCGTACCGACAAAGCTGTTGCCGATTTGTTGGTCTCCACTGTTAAACAAAACTCAGCCTCCACAACTACACCTGCTGCTTTCTTGAAAAAGAAACCCCTAATAGAAAAAATATTCTAACAATAACTTTTCCTTGGACAAGACTGAAGCCTAAAATCAGCCATTCTCTATTAATGAATTGAAATCAACTCATTAAACATGTAAAGATTCTGTTCATAGTCTTGACGGCATCCACTACCAAGTATCATCATTATCATTACTACCATACTCAACCCATCTTTGTTCCGATAGTACTGTTAGCATTTTACTCATTTATCATTTCCATTCCATTCCACCAGCCATTGTCATTATCAGTATTACATTTACCATTATTGCTATCATTATGATTATCATCAAATAGTGTTGTCAGTTTTTTTTTACTCATTGATCATTTCTGTTCTTTTTCCACCAACTACAATTTTCACTGATATTACTTCCCACCATCATTTGTTTCAGCATCATTATAATCATATCATTATCATGAATGCTATCATCATCGTCATCATCATCACCACTAATAACACTTGTTGTTATTACCATATCATTATTATCACTGCCAGTACGTTTGTAATTACTGTTGTCCTATTATAACTAAACTACGATACTAGTAGTAATAACATAACAGTGGTAGTAGTAGTAGTTGTAGAAGTAGTAGTGGTAGTAGTAGTAGTAATAGCAGTAGTAGCAGCAGCAGCAGTAGTACTTACTTATACAGTTAAGAGAGGGACAGAAGTGTGTGTGTGTGTGTGTGTGTCCCCCCCCCCCCCCCCCCCCCCCCGTTTTTTTTTTCCTTTTCTTAATCTTTTCCTTTTTTCTTAATCCCCCCCCCCCCCCCCCCTTCTTCCCTATTCCGATAGAGCTATTAACCAGTCACTCGATCATTTCTGTTCCTTTTCTACCCACTAGTACTACCATTAACATCACCATATTTTCCGTTATTACCATCATTTTCATTGACATCACTATCATCACAACCCTTTCCCCTTTTCCAACAATACTGTTAGCTTTTACTCATCGATTATTTCTATTACTTTCCACCAATTATTGTTATTACTGCTAATGTTACTTTCATTATTATTATCAGAGTTATTATCGTCATCACATTATCAATGGTACTATCATTACTATCACGAACATCATCACAAAAAAATGAACTGTATTATTCCAATCAATTAATTAGAATTAACATCACTATCATCATCATCTTTATCATCATTATGATTACAATTAGTATTATTACTAATATTGCTTTCTTTTTATTATCACTATTGTAACTGTTGTTACAACCTCATACCTGTTACAACTATTATGTTTACCAGTATTGTTACCGTTATGCATAAGCATATTTCTTTTATTTCAGCCGATCATCTTTCCAATCTCCTACATCATTACTATCATTATTTCATTATCATAGTCATGATTATTACTATAACCATTATACACCTCTTAGATTCTGTCTTTCCCATGATTTATGTCCTTCTCTTTGTTCTTCCTGTCCTCCCTCTTTCCCTCCTCCTTCCCCTTCTCTTCCTCCTGTTATTATTTCTTTTTACATTATTTCATGATTATTACTATTATTACGATTTTTATCATTAGTATTGTCATCGTCATTTCATCATTTATCATGTCAATATTATCATCATCATCCCCACTGTTATTGTTGCCACCGCAACCATGTTATTCGACTATCCTCTAACCTCTTTCCTTTCTCCCCTTCTGTCTATATAGCCACTATCAATACTGCAAGTTCTGTCATTATATCATTACTCCGTGATTTTTTTTTCAGAGATGTCCCACGTGAGGTGAATTTTGGGTTTCTGAAAGAAATCTACATTTTCTTTTTAATTTGATTAAGGATTTCACGGGAGAAGTATTGTAATAAAATTCCAATGCGTAAAAAAAAAAAGCGATTTGTTATGTGTTTGTTTAAATTCAAATCCATTCTAAGACTTGACGTTAATGGGTATCAGCTCGAATACGGCCCTTGAGGTCGGCTGAGCTGTAATCAACATCACTTTTCTCCCTTCATTCAAACATTCCTGTTGCAGGTACAGGTGATGGAGATCTTTCGGTGCGAACACTGAACGAAACAGATTTGTGGAAGAGTGATGCTTTGGGAATAGGTTTGTGGCGGCGAGCTCAAGTGGAAATCGGAGCAACCCAGGAACGGGTGAGTGGCAGTGGCTGTTACTCCAGACAACGTCATTTTAAGATGCACTGAAGAGACATTTCAATCCCCAGAATACTGTATTGTATGACTTCATTGTCACATCCAGTTTCTCTATGAGAAATTTAGGCAGCTCTCCAGTCGGCACTACCCAGGTAGGCAGCCTGTTGTGTAAACGAATGGGAATTGTAAAGCTCTTAGAGCTTAGTCCCTGGCCGAGGATAAGCGTTATGTAAATATTCATAATACTGATAATAATGTATTTTCAGTTATTTTCAACTGTGTATTTTCGACCTTAAACACAAACGATTCGCGATACATAGGTTTTCTTCTTGATCATCATTCAGAAAATCCTTTTATATCTGACTCACCACGATTTTTGTAAATGCTTATGCGTTATAGGGTTTTAGAACATGAGTTTTGTTTCTTTCTTTTTTTTTTTTTAAGAAACCTTCAAAAGACAAAAACTGTTACTTTTGTGTTAGGATACACATACTGATGAACAGACATCATTCGAATGGAAGATTCCAGAAGTTAAAAAAAAATGACTGAAATGGGTTTTTTCTCTATTCCCACCGTTGTCAGCACTATCTTTCCTTTTCGACACATTCCCTTTGAAGTGGCTCAGTTTCTCTGAATCTGCAGCATACTCTTCTGAAATTCGTGTGTGTATACTGTATACCGTGTGTGTATACTGTATAATATCCACGCTGCATATTTCTGAACTGTCACAATAGTGTTCATTCCTTCATGGCAAACTGTTCGTTATGAAGACGACACAGATGCAAATACAATAGGCCTAACATGTTGAGACCTAACTGACATGTTTGGTCTGATGCAATCTGATTCTGAATCACACGCATTTACGTGGGCATAGCCTAGATCAGACCTAATGCTTTTGGTACAACACAGTTGGCCCTCAACTGATAGAGTTGTAACGCGAGCACGGCTAGGCAGAAATGCTGATCTAAATGACTAAAAATATATCGGACGAATCTCCAACCTCCCCGTGTTGTCAAAACTTTTAGAAAAAGTGGTTCTCCATGAATCATCCCAACACCCTCTTTGAACAAACCGCTCAGTGTACGTTGATTTGCCTACCGTATAGGACATAATTGAACTTGGAACAGAAACGGCCTTACACTTGAAGGACATACTGACGTTTGCATTTGTCATTCTTTTTTAGGATCTATCTGCAGTTTTCAATACACGTGATCACTAAATTCTCTTCTTAAGTCTGAACACAATCTTGGGCATGTGAGACACTGCGCTAAATGGTTTAGATCATATCTTTCAAATGGACAAGAGCTCGACCATATTAATTCGATGCAGTCGTCTAAAATGTTATCAGAAAGCCGTCGAATAAAACAATGCAGAATCGGCACACACACGCGCGCGCGCGCGCGCGCGCGCACACACACACACACACACACACACACACACACACACACACACACACACAGGGGGGGGGGGGGGGGGGGGGGGGGGTCAAATCCCAGTGGTCTGTGTGTTACCGAGAAAACTTTCTGTTTCAGATTTTTTTCGTCGTCACCAATAGTAGTGGTGGATTCGTGGCCATTGACGATTTGACAGTGTCATCCGATGAATGTCCGTTTCATACCAGTAAGGTCGCTAGCTCGCTTCCTGTCTCTGTCTCCCTCTTTGTCTCTGCTCTGTTTTTTGCCCCCCCCCCTCTCTCTCTCTCTATGTCTATCTGTCTGTCTGTCCGTCTGCCTGTCTGTCTGTCTGTCTGTCTGTCTGTCTGTCTGTCTGTCTCTCTCTCTCTCTCTCTCTCTCTCTCTCTCTCTCTCTCTCTCTCTCGTATTTCCATGGGGAACAGAAAAGTTTCCCATATTTCCAGCGGACTTTTCCTCTCGTCTGCTAGTCTCTTCAGGATTACAACCGATTGTCATCCTCCTGGGTTATGTCCCAAGTTTTGAATTAGAAAGGCAACATATCAATGAGCACACAGATGGCTTACGGGATATATGGTTTCTCCTGTGTGTGGGAAGTGACAACGAAAGGTAGTCATGAATGCTGTGAGATGGGAGGCACTCAGAAGGGGACATGTAAGTTATGCTTGGTGCTACGACTGGAACGAAATTGAAACATCAGCGTGATTAGGTGCCGGGTGAGCTAGTACTCCATGGTTTGGAATAGTTTACATATATTGTGGCATGGCATTGGCAGACAGAATTTTCATCTGTATTGTGTTTACTGTGTTGAAAATGGGTTAATCACCGCAAATATACTCTTCTAACTGTCAGCTTTCCACATAGCAAACTGAATTGCATCCTTGATTTAAACTGTCACATTTTTGAGAAACCATCTATTGCTAAGATACAGATTGTTCTTTTATAATGCAATCTAGAAAAGACTCCAGAGGGGAAAAAACGAAACTGAATGTAGAAAGACTCACATACCTCTGAAGGCCAGGAAGCATATCCACAAATATGCGTCCCCTCCGCACACTCCACCTACCCGCAATCCCCAAAATGATAGTGAAAGACGCTACTTCGAAAGCCTTTAGGGTCAGGGTCTACGGTCCACGAACGAAATCCCGAGACACCCAAAACGAAAAACCAAGACTGGTTTGGCATAGATGTAAGAGAAACAGAGAGCCTCCTTGAACAGCAGCATGTACTATTTAAGAACAAATGACCAACAAGCATTCAACCTCTGAACGCGACCACGAATGATTTTAGATCTGAGAAAATAATAGACACTGCAGGTAGAAATTAGTGAGTTGTCAAGACATCCCTGTGAGTACAGAAAAAAATTACTGAACTAAACCCTTTTTATGGGCAGCCTTTGAATACTGTGACACAAGATTGCTCAGGGGCCCGTCAGTAGAGATAGCGTATTAAAAGCTGGGCTGGCCGCCATTCTGATTTCAGTTACTGTTGGCAGGCAACACATAGCGTGCAACAAAAGACGGTGTGCTGGTAGCGTGTGATCATCCCCACCCCACTCGTCACCCTTTCAAGTCTCCTCTATCCTTCGTCGGAAAGAAATCACTCTACCCGCCAAGCCGGTACAGTAGGGAAAGACACTGCGCCCTGGTCAGACCAGTCCTGAGGATTTTGAGGAAGGTGGTGAGCCTTTCCTGCCAAACCGGCAAAATCTGTTACAGCTGTTTGTGGGAGTCTTCAGCTGTTCTTCAAGAGTGGTTGATCACCTATTTCATCATTTGTCAGCTTTATCCTTTCCAAGAAACCTTCATTATTCCGACTGAGAACAATGAATAAATAATAGAAATTTAAAACCAAGAATGAAAAATCTTAACCGGTAAATGAACGGCGAGGTATGCATATTTGTTAAGGTCACGGAACTAATGCTGCTTGTAGATCTCAGCAGTCTTTTTTCAACAATGAATATATGCAGATAGCCAGAGCATCTTTGTCGAAAGTATTTTTTTATGGTACAATGTTTTTTGTTTGTTTGTTGTTTTTCAGCATTCAAATGATTTTCACAATGGCCAATAAACAGCTGCGGTATGACAGAAAATGTCCTGAAATTTATGCCTTTTTCAGATATTCGTGACAAGATTGAGTGTGATTTTGATGATCTATCCGGGAACATCTGTGACTTCGAACAAAATGCCGACGACGACGCAGATTGGATATGGACCAACCAAGAGACTCCCGTACCTGGTACAGGTCCTTCATCGCCAACCAGTGAGTTTCATGGCAAGCGCGCGCGCGCGCGCACACACACACACACACACACACACACACACACACACACACACACACACACACACACACACACACACACAGAGAGAGAGAGAGAAAAACACACACACACACACACACACACACACACACACACTCACACACGCAGAGAGACACACAATCACACACACACACACACACACACACACACACACACACACACACACACACACACACACACACACACACGCAGTTGATTGATGTGCATTAATCAATACGTTTCTGAAATGAAGTTTCTGTAAGATTACTCTCTTTGGGTATTTGTTGGGTTTCAGGCTTAATGTCCAATATGGTGAAATTTTATTTTTCTGTGTTTTGTTTTCTTTGCTCTTAAAAGATTTCATAACAATTAAAAGGTGTTTCAAAACAATTGTTATAAACACACACACACACACACACACACACACACACACACACACAGAAATAATTATATATATAACTATATGGATAGATAGATAGATATACATACTTATATGAATAAATAATTGTTATTGTCACTATAATTATGATAGAGACAATGACAAGTATTTATTCATAGAAAGACAGCGCCTTTTGATGATGGATGTTTGTAGCAGAAGCAATCGATCCACATGACAATTAACAACTCAAGACAAAGAAAATGGTATTATGACATCAGAAACTCCATTTATACGTATACTGATAAATAGTTTGATGGCAGCAAGACAAATCGATGTTATCAAAAAGCTCAACTATAAAATATTATAGCTTCTGTAGAATTTTGCTGCAATCAATCATTTTCGGAGATTAAGCAGAATAGGACACCATAACACGAAGTGCGATTCATCTTCTTCAGTTTCTTTTGCGAAGTGGACATAGCAATTGAGAGTAAGTAGGATTTATGTTCGAAAATAAGTAAATACGACTAATGTACCAAAGCGGAACTTAATCACTATGGATTTTAAATGTATGTCAATATCAGTGAACAAATACATTTGAAAACAGTCTAAATTATGATCAGATGCATGATGCATGCTATATATGTCACTGTTCTGAATGTGGTCGTTCCATTCTTAACATCTGCAGTTTATATGTTTTTTGTTTGAAAACTTTAAGACAGCTTCTTACTTCATCTGCATCTTCTTGACTGAACCAAACAAACCCAAAGCCATATTAAAATCACAAACACCTACGTGTTCGACCCCCTCCAGTCTTGATTGTATACACATGACATAGGCTTTCCCGGCATTCTATGTGCAGCCGTACGTGTCAACTTAAATTGAATCGAACACAATTCACAGCAGCATTCATATGTATAGGATATTCAATCATCATAAGCAAAACTATTTGGTGTCCGTTTGTCTACGTCAGAAGTATCTTTAGAGCGAACAAAATAAATGCACTTTTTCACAGTATGCAGCTGCTTGATCCGAACACCATATTTCACAACCAAACAAAGCTGCTGTAGGCTGTATCGGAACGCCAAACGATCTGCGAATAGTTCTACTTAACAATATGTTCATTGTCTTTAATTATCTCAATATGTAAAGAACTGTACGGTTGACTTTACTAGCAAGATCATTGAAAGCAGCATTAAAACTCCGCCTACTTCAAAAGTAAATTTCCAAAATATCTTTAAGTTTTAAAAACAGACATGTTCTTACCTTTCAAAAGCTATTTTTTTTCCCCGAGTGCTTAAATATACTTTTTTTTTTTTCTAAACACAATGACATTACTTTTGTCCGTATTAGCCTTATGTCGAAAGAGAGAGGGAGAGATAGATAACTTACTGTAATCATAAACCGATTTTATTTTACTTACCTTTGTTTGGCAAAATATATCTCAATGTGGGCTATGTTTTTTTTTTCTGCTGTTAGTCATGCATCTTTAACCCTGAAACTTCTGGCGGAATCACACTAAACTGTCTGATCCTAAAGTCTGTACACAAAACTTGCGAATATCATCAATGAACACATCTGATAACAATAATATAAAGCAGACAACAACAATAAAAACATCTTTAACAATGATATAAATGATTACAATTTCTACGAAAATCAATGTTTTTTTTTTTCTTATATTCGAAATACAAGAGAAAATGTTAATCATAGTCTTCATATATGTTAATGCAGGAAAGTTCTGGATATTTTATTGTTCTTCGAAGCTTGGTCGTACTGACATTTGCAATTACACACACACACACACACACACACACACACACACACACACACACACACACACACACACACACACACACACACACACACACACACACACACACACACACACACACACACACACACACATTGGTACACACATGAATAACTTGAATCAGCTGGTGTTAAATGCTGCAGTCGAGGTATGTGTGTGTGTGTGTGTGTGTGTGTGTGTGTGTGTGTGTGTGTGTGTGTGTGTGTGTGTGTGTGCGCGCGCGCGCGCGCGTGCGTGCGCGTGCGTGCGTGTGTGTGTGTGTGTGTGTGTGTGTGTGTGTGTGTGTGTGTGTGTGTGTGTGTGCTCGCCTTCGTGCATTACACATAACCAATACCATTACTTATATGTGTGGCAGTGACCCATATCCCTGCACATATGTGTGTTTAACGGAGTGTGGACCAACAATTACCTTACAACTAGCATTTTACATACATGTGAGGTTTCGTGCATATGCGCGCACGCGCCCGTCTGTACGTGCGTACGTCATTGTGTGTGTGTGTGTGTGTGTGTGTGTGTGTGTGTGTGTGTGTGTGTGTGTGTGTGTGCGTGCGTGCGTGCGTGTGTGTGTGTGTGTGTGTGTGTGTGTGTGTGTGTGTGTGTGAGTGCGTGCGTGCGTGCGTGTGTGTGTGTGTGTGTGTGTGTGTGTGTGTGTGTGTGTGTGTGTGTACTAGCTTTCGTGCATTAAACATAACCAATACTCTTACTCATGTGCGTGGCAGTGACCCAATTCCCTGCATGTATGAGTGTTTAACAGAGTGCAGGCCAACGATTACCTTACAACTAGCATTTTACATACATATGAGATTTTTGTGCGTATGCGCGCGCTTGTGTTGTTTGCGTGCGTGCGTGCGTGCGTGCGTGTGTGTGTGTGTGTGTGTGTGTGTGTGTGTGTGTGTGTGTGTGTGTGTGTGTGTGTGTGTGTGTGTGTCGTGTGCGTGCGTACGTGCGTGCGTTCGTGCGTGCTTGCGTGCGTGTGTGCGTTTTTGTGTGTGTGCGTCTGTGTGCTCGCCTTCGTGCATTACACATATCCAATACTCTTATTTACATGTGTGGCATTTACCCAGAACCCTGCATATATGCAAATAAAGAAGTGTAGTCCAACATACCCTACAACTTGCATTTTGCATACATGTGAGGTTTCATGCGTATGCGTTCACTTGAGCGTGCGTGCGCGCGCGCGCGCGCGCGTGTGTGCGTGTGTGTGTGTGTGTGTGTGTGTGTGTGTGTGTGTGTGTGTGTGCTGCGTTGACTGTAATCTGAAAGCACAGTGTGTGTAATATTACGACTACCGGTATTATGAACAATAAACATGTCATTACTCTGCCAAATGTAATCTAACGTAGTTAATTCATTTCAGTCATAAGAAACTTCAGCACCAACAAAAGGATATTGACATGGTGAATAAAGCTCGGGAATGTTTTAACTCATTCTGCACATTGTTTGACAGGACTACATTTGACGTGGACATTAACGAACACAATACGACACACTGCGGCCTACTTTGCAGAGTTTTTCCTGCTCCCATGGTCTTCCCCCGAATTTCTCCGTAGGGTGCAGAGAGGGTCTCCAAAAAGCAGTACGAAATACCATACCAGTTAACTTTCTAGCCCGAAGACCTGTAAAGGAAAAGGACGGGTGGAGAGAAAGAGGAAACGGACGCTAGGGGAGGGGGCGGAGGTGTAGCATACAAAAATTCCATGCTTGCATTCAGTTTCATCTAGAAACATAATACAATTGAATTTAAAAGCGTGGGGGCTGGGGGGGGGGGGTGGGGTGGGGGGGGGGGCAGGAGATCCTGTTGTCCTGCGTTCCTTTTTGTTTTGTTTTCCCACATTATCACATTTTATTATAAACATGTATTCATTCTTGAACACTTTTCACGTAAAAAAAAAATGTATTGTAGAAACTTCCCTGTCATTTCTTCTTCCAATACGAAAGGACGAATGTAAAAAGCCAGTCAGATTTTTTGTTGTTGTTTTAGTTTTCTGCAGTTCACAGAATAGTTAAATTTTGGATTGCAGTGTTCTGCGGGCCAGTCCCTGTTTGTTTTTAATTATCCAGCATGGATCCGTTTCATTCCAGGTTACTACATGTATGCAAAAGCTCATTCGGCTCAAAGGTGCTAGAATGATCCTGACATCTCCAGTACTACGTGCTCCATTCTCGAGAAGCTGTGTCAGTTTCAGCTACCATTACTACAGGGAAGGAACATCAGGCACAGGTACATTTATTTATTCATGTTATTTCGAGTAATGTGCATGAACCTTCAGACATGAGTTGTGACAATTTTCAGGGTAAAGAGGAAAGTGTCAAAAGACAAGATACTAGTCACTTTGTTCATTTTAACCGACCTGATCAGTTTCTGTTTTATAAACTCCCCCCCACCCCCCAACTCCTCTCTCTCTCTCTCTCCTCTCTCTCTCTCTCTCTCTCTCTCTCTCTCTCTCTCTGTATGTGTGTATATGTATGTGTGAGTGTGTGTGTGTGTGTGTGTGTGTGGTGTGTGTGTGTGGTGTGTGGGTGTGTGTGGGGGAGGGATAAGTTTAACTTTGGACAAGAGTTCTAAAAAAAAGAGATAAAATTGACAAACTTCGTATTGATATTTACAGAAAAATGTCCCTTTTTCATCCCTATAAATGCACACAAATGTGTAAGCGCATACCTCACCACACACACACACACACACGCATGCACGCACACACTATAATTACTCCGTTCATACGTCAGGTAAATACAGGCAACCATACACGGTCTGGAAAACAGGAACTGAAAACGAGGGTTAGTGTCAAAGAGAGGTGATTGAGGGCGGAAACTGAAGTAAGTTTTGAAAAGAAATGTAATTGTTTCCGCAAGACAATCCGGACAAAGAGATTACAGGTCAAAACACGATGCATTTCGACCTCTTAGTGTGTAAAACAAACATTCAGGACAATGAAGACGAAAAAACGATCAATTACCTATCTTCTCATATTCGTTGCAAAATGGATGCTGAACGAAAACAAGGTCGTTGGAAAGGGGACCATGGGAGATAAAACAATAATGATGACAATAATGATATATCATTATTACTATCATTACTATCGTTATCATTATCATGATAATAAGAATGGTAATAACTGTAATGAAAGTGATGATGATGAATATATTTAGATGATAAAGGGAGGAATACTATCACTTTTGGTGACAAAATGACGACAATAGTCGCAGTATAAATAGTGGTTGTATACAGAAGGGAGAAAAGGAGAGGGGTTAGAAGATAGTAGAGCAACAGCTTTTTAAAAATTATTGTTTAATGGTATGATGATAATTGTGATGAAGGTAATAATGGTAGATTAATGATTACGATTAGAAACAAGGAACAGAGATGATCAAAACTATTGGGTGGTGATCATAATGATAAACGTTATATGTAGTGATGTTGGTACTAATAATACTGGTTTGAAAGAAATGGAAGAGAGCAATGAGCAAAGGGCTATCATTACTATTAGAACAAAAAAGGGGAGGGGAGCTCATGCTCCCACAGGGAAGAACTCGTGCAAACAGTATAACTGGAAAAATATATCAATCGACCTCTGTATGTATGTATGTGTATTGGGTGGTGATCAAAAATAATAGTAGTTATGTGGTGATGTTAGTGCTAACAATAATGGTTGGAAAAAAATGGAAGTGATCAATGAGTAAAGGGTTATCATTACTACTGAAACAAAAAAGGGAGGGGAGCTTATATACCTACACCCACACATGTGCACAGGGAAGAGATACTCGTGTAAACAGTATCATTTGAAACGTATTTCAGTCAGTCTGAATGTGACTGTGACGAACACATACGTAGTGTGAGAAAACATGTGCAACTAACAATTCCTCCGTCTCACATATTAATAATATAGCAAAGATTTTTTTTTTTTCAAAACAAGGGGGAGGTTAGGGTTGTGAATAAAAGAAAACGAAAATGAACTATCAGTGTTAGATTATAAATATAAAATCCCTCACTTACAGTCCATCTTCCATAGAGCTCCAGTCCTGTTGCCTGTTTAGACGTTATTCGTCTGCTGCTTTAGACTCGTAAGAGAGATGTGACAAATTATGTCGGTGCTCCCTTGGTATCAGCTGGAGATATATCAAATGTATGATTCAGGGGTATTCTCACCACCAAGGGTTCAAAAGCAGAATCCAGTGGCACCCCAAAGTGGCCAGTGAAGGACAGAAATGTAAACCGAACAGAAAGCGTGGTGAAGAAATAAACTGCTGAAAAATTGATATCATTTGTACAAAAGTGTGTATTAAATTTTGGGAGAATCTTTGAGCCTATACTTGAGAATCCGTTTAAGGATACAAGGGAGATAAAAAAAATGACAGTTTTACTGTTAACCTAAGCGTCGTCAATCACGCAAGTGCTGACAGCAGCTAAAAATTGTGCAGAACAGCCTTTACATGGATCTCCGAAGAGATTTACCCTCCCACTGATTTGCTGAACAAATAAGTAGTGACGAAAACCCAATGCAGGCTAACATTTCCTCCGTCTGTGCAATAATGACTAGTAAAGATTATTTTTAAAAAGGAGAGGGAGGAAAGAAAAAACACGAGAAGGAAATATTAGGGTGTTACAAACATAAAATTCTTCATCTCAGCATACGGGGACTAAACAGAACCGTTCATGTTCCATGCTAAGAGATCTTTCGTCCGCTAATTCGAACTCATCAGTGAAACACGGCTCACGTGAGTCAGTGCTCCCTCGGCATTAAATGGATATATATCACATCTGTAACACTGTGATAGTCTAGTTACCAAAGGTTCTCTTCTCTTACGGAAACTTGCTTTTATGGCCTTGTTGGAAGTACCATTCAATTTCTTTCTTTGTTTCTAACAAAATATAAACAGTTTATACAAACATCCCTAAATCTGATTTTATGAAAGTGAAATTAGGCATACCCAAAGGATCTGTTTTGGGACTTTTATTGGTCTCTTCTTACATGAATGGTTTACCCCTGACTATAAAAACGGCCTATGATGATGTGCAGATGACCATTCCATCAATGTTAATGACTTTTCTATGTCTGAAAATTGCGGATGACATGAACAGATTAGTCCAATGGCAATACTTGATCATATGTCTCTCAAAACGAAACGAGCGTGTATAAAAACCAGACAAAAATGTCAGAAAATGTGAATTTTTATTCTTTCTTAATCTTAATTTCTAGCGCAAGCATTGAGGAAGTTAGAATACATAGGGTTTTACGGATTACCTTTAACGATTTATTTTGGGCTGATTATGCTGCTTATCTGTGCAAATGAGTATTTTAGATGCTATTTTCAGTCAACTAAAATGGCACTTTCTAATATCCGTTCTCGTAAACTTTTTTCAAGCGCACATCCAGTCTGTCATAGAATATGCCTCGACAATACGGAATTCTATCAATGCGAATGTCTTAAATCCGCTAACCAGGTTATACAAACGTGCTGTAAAACGAGCTTTTAAAATCCAGTTCATGATCTTCAGTTGGTCATAAGACACTTAAGATCCTTCTTCTCATTTAGGACTGGAATACAATTAGACAACAATAATGCACAAAGTGCTTATTGCACTGATCCTCCAGATATCACAAACAGTTTCCCAGTCAATGAAAAGAGACGTTTCCATGAATTTTTCATCTTCTAGCCCCAGAACAGATCTCTTTTATATCTTTGTGCACAATAGTGAGTCGTACTGGAATGACTTGCTATTGTTTTTACAGCACATAACCAGCCGTGAAGCCTTTGAACGTCCCCTTTAAAATTCTTTCT
>JADBJO010000735.1:405000-437500 GCA_016801955.1 Conus betulinus
CCACCATCCTCTCTCTCCCATTTTTTGACCCACACCAGTCCCAGTCATTCAGCTTCAGGCAGTGTTGACCTTTTCCTTAGTTCAGAGTCCACAGCTGTCGATCAAATTATAGGCATGATCATTAATTTTGATTTGAAATGTTTCACCCTACGTCAGACGCCCACAGAGTGATAAAGGAGCATAGCTAAAAAATAATTGCTATTGTTCCCTGTGTCCAGAAAAAAAATCACCTGCTACACTTTTGCTGCATTTCCGGCATTAGCGTTCATTTTGCAGTCACTTGATTTCAGTAGAAAATCTTGTTCGTCCCCCCATGATCCACGTGTCGTTAGATTAACTTAAAATACGCGCTCTATTTACATTTGTACATGTGGATATGTGCGCATGTATGTATGTGCTGGTACAAAATCTGTGCATGTAACCCATAAAATACACGATGGAGACTCGTGCTTGATTTTGTTTGTTTATCACCTTCATGATGCGTGGTTATTGGTCAGGCTTTCTGGCTAAAGTAAGATTGGAGGATCATAGCAGTGTGTATGTCAGTTTAGTTTCATTTGACTTCATTTTTCACAGATCTTTATTTTCTTGTAACAGGTCATATTTGATGTTGAATCACGTGATCAGGACATCGACATCGCCATTGACAACATCACAATCATCAATCAGGAGTGTTCTGGTAACACTGTAGTTTTGTGAATGTATTCTGATACTTTTTTTAAGACTGTCACCCAGCACGACTATCGCCACCACCAGCGTGGTGGTGGTGGTGGTGGTGGTGGTGGTGGTGTGTGTGTGTGTGTGTGTGTGTGTGTGTGAGTGAGTGATAGGTGTCAACCCAATTTTCCTCATTTTACAACTTCCCGTATTGAAAAGTACTTTTCCCCTTATTTCGAGGCCAAAAACCTTATACATAACGGAAACCGCAAAAACATAAACAAAATTGCTGTGAATACATGTGATACTTAGTATCAGGCAGAACTTCTTGAAACAAATGGCAGTTTAAGTCAGTTTATGAGTAACAATAACACTTGCCCATCCAACAGAACCTCCTCTTCCATTCCAGCAGAATGCTTCACTTGAGACAGTTTGTAGATCGAATCACACACCCTATAGCTAAACACTGACAATGATGCAGAATTAAACTGTTGATAAACCAATTGTTTACATACTCTTCCACTTTACCAACATCATGAGTCCATCAAAGTCACAAACCAATTTGTTCTATGCACTTTCCATTCCTACCAGCATCATTAGTCCATTGAAGTCAGGAGTACATCATTACTTACTGCGATCACCAAAGTTTCTAAATCAGTTTTATCTGTATTGAAACTTGTATACGGCCGTACAGACCCGAAATCGTAGGTTTCCCGTACAGCAATACGGGAAAACCATATAGGTTGGCACCTATGGTGTGTGTGTGTGTGTGTGTGTGTGTGTGTGTGTGTGTGTGTGTGTGTGTGTGTGTGTGTGAACTTCAAAGAATTAGCTCAGTCTTACAGTGAAAGATAAGCATACGCGACCATAACTATATGTGTTCGTTTTCTGCAGATCCCTTAGTGCTACTCCATTCATTCTTGCTATCTACAATTACTGCCACACACACACATCCCCATCCCCACCCCACCACACACACACACACACACACACACACACACACACACACACACACACACACACTTGAATACCAGTGAGGTGTACGTCCGTGATAATCTTTATATGGATATCATTCTTGCTTGCTTTTTCACAATGACAGTGTTTTGCTTTGCTTCTGTGAACTAGACTATATGATGAAGACGGATCGGTTATTGTGTTCTTATGATATTGATTTATTACCATTAATTTTGTTTACTGCAGTACCACCGGAAACGTAGAATTGTCGCGTCTAAACTTGTTAAGTCAGCGTTTCATTCCTTTTTGCGTTCAGACTTCCTCTTTCTCGCGGTTGCAAGTTGTTTTTTTTTTTTTCCGTTCATTTTAGAGGTCGAAATTGTGAGCAACATCGATAACGAGAATAATCTTGGAAATTTGTCTTGACTTCAGTACTGGACTGACACAGCTGCAACAGTAAAACATTCAACACGAAGAACGTCACAGCTGTTGGTCATTTTGATCAGGGTCAATCGCCATCGGCACGCTCAGTTTGTGTAAAATGACGCTGACTCTACAATAATCGGTTAGATGCATTTGGATTTCAACTTAAGTATCACATGAGCTCACATACGCACACAGAGGGCCTCAGTTAGATTGAAAACAACAACAACAACAACAACAACAAACAGACATAACGATGAACAATAGTCATCCCAGTTGCGTGAATACGGATATACCACTTAGCCAGTCAGTACATGGACGAAAAACAAACCATCACTCAGCACCTGCCACTCCACAATAACGTGTGGTACACCTCACCAGTGCACCCGCGGTCCCACCACACAGATACGTGCGCGCATGCACACACACACACACACACACACACACACACACACACACACACACACACACACACACACACACACACACACACACACACACACACACACACACACACACACACACACACACACACACACACACACAATGTGGGCATGCACACACACACACACACACACACACACACACACACACACACACACACACACACACACACATATAGATAGATAGATAGATAGATAGATAGATGGATATGAAACCCTTCACTAACTGCATGAGGGAACCATCACAATCCCTCTTGAAGACAGATCTATATGTATCGCCTGCTTCGGACTGTGGTGTGTCTCTATCTGACGGCAAGAGCACAGACACAGTCAGCCGTGTCTCCCTGATGAATCCAATCCAGTGGACGAAAGGCCTAGGAGCAGGCAATACATATAGATCTGTCAAGAGGGATTGTGATGGTTCCCTCATGCAGCAAGTGAAGGGTTTTCATATTCAAACATGTATTTTCCCATTTTCTTCATCTTCAAACTTTTTGCTTTTCAAATCTTTGCCAAGTCATTATTATAATGATGCAAGAATTGTTAACCTGCACTTGTTTTCTCCCACTACTACTTAATTGTTCAGCATCATATTGTTTGGTCAATCAGTGGGCGATTGCATCTCTTAGGAGATCCAAGTAAAGGTTGTTCTGCACAGTTCTTAGCCGCTGACAATGCTTGGGTTATTGCACAGCAGAGCTGACCACTCAGCCCGTTCAATATCTTCTGATCTCCCTTGCATCCTTAAATGGATCCTCAAGCATAGACTCAAAGATTGGCCCCCACATATTATACTGTTTACATGCGTTTAGTTTTTCAGCAACTTTTTTTTTTTCCTCTCCACACTTTCATTTTGTTTTACTTTTAGTTTCTACCTTTCACCGGTTGCTTTGAGGGTGCTGTTGGATTCTTTTTTGGACCCTGGTGGTGAGAACACCACAGAATTTCGGACTGTGGTATGTCTCTATCTGACGGCAAGAACACAGACACAGTCAGCCGTGTCTCCCTGATGAGTCCAATCCAGTGGACGAAAGGCCTAGGAGCAGGCAGTACATATAGATCTGTCTTAAAGAGGGATTGTGATGGTTCCCTCATGCAGCTAGTGAAGGGTTTTCATATTTAAAACATGTATTTTCCCATTTTCTTCATCTTCAAACTTTTTTTGTTTTTCGAATCTTTGCCAAGTCATTATTATAATGATGGAAGAATTGTTAACCTGCACTTGTTTTCTCCCCACTACTTAATTGTTCAGCTACATATATATATATATATATATATATATATATATGTATATATATATATATATATATATATATATATATATATATAGGCAGCAACTTTTTGTTCCTCTCCACACTTTCATTTTGTTTTACTTTTAGTTTCTATCTTTTCACCGTTTGCTTTGAGGGTGCTGTTGGACCACTTTCCGCGGTCACTGAGGAGAAACAATCAGGTTTCGAAATACCGGTATCTGACCAGGAGTTATATGTTAGTGAGCTTCCTACCCATTGGAGATTGTTTCCTGCTTTGGAGACTATAAGTTTGCTGAAGGTTCATTTTGAGAAGTATTTATCATTCACCCCACTCAAGCACATGCTGTCAGTTAGGCAGAATTATCTACCACTGCAGATATGAAAGCTTATCACCCCCCTATTTCTACAATCTAAGACATAAGAGCAAGCTTTGTTTATCATTCAATATATATATATATATATATATATATATATATATATATATGTATATATATATATATATATATATATGTGTGTGTGTGTGTGTGTGTGTGTATCTATCTATATATATATACATATGTTATGTAAACAGTCAGTCATATACCTATATCGCGTTTTCTAGGACATATTCAATAGTACATGTATATAATTGCAATAGACATAGCAGGAATCCTCAGAGGTTTAGAATCTGTTATCTCATTGATTCGTGTCTGCCTTTGCGCTCGCCCAGGAAGAGTCTTTCTGATCTTCCATAAGTCCTGGCAACACTGGTCTTGAAAACAGCCACAGACTTCTGGATGCCGAGTTTACACTTCGAATTGCAATGACCAGTGCCTCATTTGGCAGGCTAACAAAGAAACTGTGGGACTTTCGAGACATCAGTCTCTCCGCTAAAGTTGCCGTGGACTTGAGTGCTCAGCCGTATTGCTGTGAAACTTGGACATCAATGCCAACGACACATTCAGCAGCTGGTTCGAGCCCCCAGAGTGGTTCATACGTAAGGTCTGTAGCAGGAGGCAGAACTATTGTATCAAACCTTCGGGTTTAGGGAACGTGTGGATTTCTCACTATCGTGTGTTTTTGAAGAGTCATTTTGCTTTGGGCGATTCACGTCATCTTCAAGGAAGAATGCACAAATGCTCCTGTACAGCCAGCTGAAGTAATGACCAAGGCAGACCTCTCTTGAGGTACAAGGACACACTGCAGGCCAACCTCAAGAGCTGCAATCTGAAAATCGTCAGCTTAAAGCATACCGTTACTACTAACAGACCTCACTGGAGACATACGTACCGTCTAGCTGTATGGATGGCTGACACAGAAGAAGCAGAGAGGAACAGAAGCCACGAGCACTTCATGTTGGAGACACTGTCCTGCCAGGAGATACCCATGATCTTGCACAAGCAGCAGAGATGAAGCAGATTGCAGAACAAACCTGCGTGGTATCGAGGTTGTCATTAATACGGATTGGCCGTGATGGG
This sequence comes from Conus betulinus, assembly GCA_016801955.1. NCBI lineage: Eukaryota > Metazoa > Mollusca > Gastropoda > Neogastropoda > Conidae > Conus > Conus betulinus. The sequence continues at coordinate 410,188 of JADBJO010000735.1, forward strand.
TTGAACATATAATCCATATAAACAACACGCAACTTCAAAAGCTAGTCTTCAACTCAGAGCTGGCTTCTGGCGAAAGAAACACTGGTTGGTCACTTGAACACTTTAAAAACAACCACCTGCTTCTTGCGCAGTATCCATGTTTCACTGTTAAAGAAGGGATACAATGACTACCGCCAAAGAGACGGCTAGCTTGGTTCGCATTTCACCCCACACTCGCTTCTATAGCCTACTGAAAGAAGCACCTACAAGCTAGTCTGATACTTTTTTTTGTCCATGCTGCAGGTTGAGGTCAAGACACTCCCTAAGTAGGTGAAGCTTTCCACATTGTGCAGCTTTCTTCCCTCGCTTTTACTGCTAAGTTCTGGTGGGGACAGGCCTGGTGCAGGTTTAAACATTGCTACTGTCTTCAGCAGGCAGATAATCAGTCCAGAGGCTACAGCTGCCGACGACAGGCAGTTGGGAAGTACTGAGGGTGTAGCTCATTTAATGCTGCCAGGGCGTAGTTGTGCGCAAACACAGGGAAATAACTCACGGACCTCAAGAACTTTGGTTTTTTTTGCGTTCAAAAGCCTCCGATCAAAGAAGCGACCATCACATCTGCAGCGTACAGTATTCCCCATATCAGTCGAGGAGAGAGCAGCAAACAGCATATTAGCAAACATGAGACTGAAGAGTGAGGGTGCCAAGACACATCCATATTTTACATCGTTGGTTATTTGAAAAAGATCAGACACAGAGCCGTTTTGTACAAACCTGGCCGTTATGTCGTCATGGAATGATCTGATGAACTGTGACAGACGACCAAGCTTGGACAGGATGGACAATAGGCCCCCGCGACTGATGGTGACAAAAGCATTCATAAGACCGTGAAAATGACGTTTTGATTATGGTTCTGCTCTAGGAACTGGATTCACCAGATTTTGAAAATCATGTCCAACGTCCGCCTATTGCTTCTGAAGTCACGCTGGCTCTCAGCTACCACATCATCCAGCAGGTGGTATGTAACGCGGTTGAGGATGATAAGGATCATGGTCTTTCCTGCGATGCTCAACAATGAGATGCCCTTGTGCTTTTGTTTGTTGTTTGTTTTAATAGAGACGGGTGATGCTGACTTCTTTGAAGTCCTGGAAAAATAAAATTTCGTTCGTTCGTTCGAAGTCCTGTGACATTAAATCTTTCTCCCAGAACTGCTGCCTCAGCTCAACTGACTTGATTGTCACGGCCTCATTTCCTTCCTTGAGAATCTCAGAGGGATTCCATCAGGGCCAGACACTTTTCAGACTTGGAGCTGCCCGATATGTTTCTGCTTTTCCTGTAAACCTGGGGAGTGGGGTGGGGGGGGAGGCCATTAACAGATGACAAGATTGAGCGCTGAGGCATAGCCTGGGTCGCCCGCTAAACAATACGGGACGGTCTGCTGAGCAACCGACTGAAGTGTTCAGTGAACATAGTTCGGTGAACTATGTCGCTCTTCTCTGTGATGAGGGTGCCCGTCGGCTGATCGGATATGAGCCATGGCATTGGAAGACGGGCCATACACATTCTTCAGGTCAGAAAAGAACTTCTTGGGATTGTTCTCAGCTGCATACAGATGGATTCTGCTGCCATAGCTACCCACCGCATATGCTTCATTTTTTACGACGCAATGCGGACTTCGCTACGGATGTGCGCACGACGGTCTTCTTGGCAGATGGACCTTTGACATCTGGCCAGCCAGTGCTTCTGTTTCAGTAAACAAGCGAGCTGTTTGTTGTTCCGTCGAACCAGTCATGATGTTTTCGCTATGAGTGAGTCAGATTGCATTTCAGGTGTTTACTCAGGGTTTCTCAGGATCATTTCAAATTGGGGTGACCACAGCAGAAACTGAAACTGAAACAAGAACAAAAGCAAGGGTACCAGGCCACCAAACGAAGAAGAAAAAAAAACAAATTACAGACCAAACACAGCGCGTTTCCGACCAATTCGGTCTTCTTCAGGCAGGACAAATAACGTTCAAAACGTTCAGATACAAAGAACGAACTGTCACTTATGTCTTCGATCTGGATGCAAAATGTGAACAAGCAAAACTATAGGACGGAATTGAGCTGTAAGGGACAAGATATAATTAAAAACGAAATAATAATGATATGCTGCTTATAATTATATTATTAATAGTAAGAAGAAAAAGAAGAATGGTATTGTAATCAAATAATACTAATGCCAAAACTATGATAATAGTAATTGTAGTAATAACAATGATAGCAGTAGAAGAGGATCAAGAGTAAGGACAAGAATGAGAAGAATAGTTACAATGATATGGTAAGATGGCAAAAAATAATGATTATAAGGATGATAATAATAATAAAGAAATATACTAATATTGATAATGTTATCATTAATAATAATACTAATAGTAATTATAATGCTAATAGCAACAACTAATACTAATACTAAGAATGATGATAACAGTAATAGTCGTTGACCTCGAAGTGGTCAACGACTTCGCTTGTCCGGGCTCCACCATCTCCTGCAACCTCCCTCTGGACGCCGAGCTGAACGCGCGGATCAGCAATGCAGCAACAGCGATGGCCCGCTTAGCAAAGAGAATCTGGGACAACACCATGCTAACGTCAAACACCAAGGTGAATGTGTACCAAGCCTGCCTGCTGAACACTCTTTCTCTATGAAAGCAAAGCATGGATCCTGTCTTCTCGACAAGAACGCAGACTGAACGCCTTCCCACCTGCGCCGCCGCAGAAGACTCCTGGACATTACTTGTTAGGGCCGCATCACCAACAAGGACGTCTTGGCCCAGGTGGGGATGCCTAGCATGTTCGCCATGTTCACACAGAGACCCCTTTGCCAGCTTGACCACGTCAGCAGCGTGGACGACGGTTGCATCCCAAAGGGACATGCTGTACGGCGAGCTGCCTACGAGCTCCAGACCCACAGGACGGCCCGCCCTACGCTTGTAAGCGCGACCTGACCTGAGGGCAGCAGCAGCCAACCCAACAGACCTGGAGATAGCAGCAAAGGACCGGGTCAGCTGACGGTCCACCATCAAGGCCGGCATCAAATAAGCAGTACATAGGAGAGAGGCCCAGTGGGAAGAGCAGAGGCGCTGCAGACGGCAAAGAATTGCGTCGGCACCAACAGACACTCACGACCGATACTTCACCTACAGCAACTGCAACAGAGTCTGCCGCTCAAGGATCAGGCTCTTCAGCCACAGCAGGGCTGCAACTCCGCAACTGATTAGTCCACGGCGCAACACCATTGTCTCTCGAGACAGACAGATGCCATCGAGAATAATGAGAATGATAATGGTGATGATGATGATGATGATGATGATGATGATTATGAAAACAGTGATAGTAATCATCATCATCATCATCATCATCATCATCATAATAATAAAAGAAATAACGATAACAAAAATATAGAGAATAAGAAAGAAGGTAAGAATATACAAATAGTCATCATCATCAGCAGCATCTATTCATGATCATGAAAATTATGATAATGATGTTAATGATATAGAAAATGGGAAAGAGATTAAGATAAAATCCAAGAAATATAAAAATGCGCAGAAACGTAGAAAACACAAATGGAATGAATAGAATGAGTAATGATAGTAGTAATGTTTATAATAATCATAATCATAGTAATGATATAACAGTGTGTTAGAAGAGAAAGTAGTGATCGCTAAAATGTGGACAGCTGTAGCACCAGCGGTGATGCGTCAGCTGAGATCAATTTTTTTGTGTGTTGATGTTGAGAACTTTTCCTTTTCTATACATAGACTGAACATGTTCATTGCAGTAGGTGTAACAAGATTTTTTGAAAATTAAGTTTCCCTTCTGTATTTGGGAAAGCAGTGATTTGCTTATCTTTAAATGCTTTACATTTATCTAGCTCAGTAGCGGCTCGTCACAAAACTATGTTTACGTGTTGACAGTTTTCTTTGCATGTCAAGATCTGTTTGTCTTTTTATGATAAATCTAGTGTGTTTGTCGTGTTGAACTTAATATAGGACAAAAACGGAATCGTCTTAATATTTGAACTAAAGATAGTGGCTTTGTTGCAGTCGTATGAGACACAGATTCTGTAATGAATGAAGGAAAAAACATGGTTTCTCAGGAATAAAGTATCTTCAGTGCTATGCAGTACTGATTATTTTGACTGTTGTTTCCTGTTTGTGAAGTTTTGGGGTGTGGAAAGTATCAACAGGAGAAAAACGTTCCAGCCTGCAAGCTAATGCATGAAAGTATGCATAACCTATAGCACAAACAGACTATCATTGCATGACAGTTTTAAGTTATTTAACATGCTGGTTAGCAGTAGGTGAACCCAATCCTTTCCAGCACTAAAGCATTTTTGGTGAATGTCATTGGCATTCAAGAGGTTAATCTGAAACTTTTTGTTCCTGTGTTGTTTTTTTTTCCTATGCTCATTCCTGTACTCATCTTTTGATGATTCTGTCAGAGGCTGGTAAATAAAAATCATGGACATAAAAGAACCCAATGTGTTTTTAATTTTACTTCTAATACTTTTACCACTTATCACAATAATAAAGTAAAGATCACTATCTGTATCATTACTATGAAAACCATTATACCTATGAGTTTGATGATGATTACCTCTACTGTTGTTTTACTTGTTTACATGTTTACATCCAGATCGAAGAGATACGTGACTGCCTGTTCTGTTCTTCCTTTGTTTTTAATGTTTTAAATGTTATTTGTCCTGCCTGAAGAAGATCCAACAGGTCAAAACGCGTCATGTTTGTATTGTAATTTATTTGTTCCTTCGTTTGGCGAGCCAATGTCTCTGTTTTTGCTTTTATTTCCCTGGACTATTATCATCAGCTGGCAAGGCCTTAATCTGATCCCTCAACTTGGTCGTGATGGTTTCATGTGTTTTAGTATCAGAGAGTTTTGCATATCCAGCTTTTTTTTTGATGCTATCCTTTTGGATAAACATAGGCCTCTGAGAGAGAGAGAGAGAGAGAGAGAGAGAGAGAGAGAGAGAGAGAGGAGAGAGAGAGAGAGAGAGAGAGAGATTGATTATGTTATTTATTCATGAGCGCAGAAAGGGCTAAAAAGACTAAGCAGTTCAAAATCGTAGCAGAAGAAACTCTATGGAGGCAGTGTTGTGAGTCACTTGATCATGACACAAAATTCACGAAGTTTTGGCAGTTTTTCGCCATTGCATGAAAAAAAAAAGAAGCAAGTTCAAAAGACACCCAAGATATTTTAGGTGCTTATGCCACCAAGCTCGAGACACCCGACAAGAAAGAACCGGCCCTACTGAAAGTTTCATTTAAGCCGTGGTCACAGGAATTGTAATGAAAAGAAATGAAAGGTGTGCGACCAAATAAAATAAAATTTAGCTCCAAATTTCATCATTGACGGAATAACAGTACATAGACCAAATGAAGCAATAGCTGAATGCATTTATATGCTGCCCCGTTTCCAGACAAGGTACACTATTCAGATATAGAGTGGCTCTCTCGGGCATTACCTTCAGTCTCTACTATGACAGTTTCTCCTTGATTCACAAACTGATGACAAAATGCCGACGTAAAATCCATTCGCAAACTATTGAAACGGTATCTTGAGACCGGAGGTGGCTTAAAGTTATAGTCGATAGACACAGGCTTTACATCGGTTTTATAGCGCATCATTTTTGTTTTAAATGCATCTTGCTTGTTTTCCAGGTGAAGAGGCTTTTTCATGCGACTTCGCTGACTCGTTATGCGGCTTTTTCATCCAGTCTAAGACGGACGATGTGGACTGGGGTGTACGGTCTACGGGTGGTTCTGGATTGTACGGGCCACATAATGATTTTACAGGAGGTGAGGATCATGCATCCCTCCAGGATGTCATGATATATTTGCTTTTTGTTTGTGAGTTCAACCATCTGACTGTCTCCTCTCAGTTATATACATCTGTGTGTGTGTGTGTGTGTGTGTGTGTGTGTGTGTGTGTGTGTGTGTGAGAGAGAGAGAGAGAGAGAGAGAGAGAGAGAGAGAGAGAGAGAGTACATTTTTTTTTCTTTTGCTGCCACTCCTTTGAGGCCTAGTTTTCAGATGTATGACGCCCACATTGCTCATCCCGTTCGGCCCCCTCCCCTCCCCATTGTGTCAACACCGGGCTTGTTCCAGTCCCAGATACCAGAGGAACTACTAGGACACCATGAGACACAACCCATCTGAGGATACACTGACTGCTGCTACATAGCATTCAATGTTGACTGTTCTGATTCAACATACGCAGGGCACCACCTCTTGAATACCCCCAGATGACAGTTATAGCGTGGTTCTGGAGCCAGCATGACTAAAGGTCCTCTCTTTTCACCGGCGTGCCAGAGATGTAAGTTAAGATATCAATTTCTGCCTCTCCGCCATATTCAGGACATCAGCAGGGATGTTGTCGATTCCTGCACCTTTTGCAAAGTTATGCGAGTTTGCTGCTACCGTGAGTTTCTCACTGGGTATTGGAAAGTCATCTTCTTTTAATGAATCATGTACTATTGATATATATGGATCTCCTGTGCTCTGTTGTTGTAGTAAGGAAAGCAATTGACAGTTCACCTTTTTATGGTGTCTTCTTCCTGTATGTGAAAGTTACCTTTCTCCTAAATGGTGCTGATTCTACGTTGCTTTCATTTGGTTAAGCCTTTCATAAAATTAGTAGCTTCTTTTACATTGTTGTCTGGATTTGTCTGTGAGTCTTCTCTCTATTATTCGATTGACTGATTTTCTAGTGTATACCGCCTATTTTCTATCCTTAGGTTCCTGGGGCGGTTTTTAACTCTTTCTGGTGTCGCACATATCCAGCTACTGCTTGTAATCCATGGCTTTGATTTCCGCCGGCTTATTCCAGTGACCTTCATTGCTATTTCAGCCGTCACTTGATTGAAATTGTTTGTGAGGGCTTTCAAGGTCATATTATACCTGCAGTAATGATGGGTGAATTTTCTTCCTATGGCTGTTTGGATTTATTCAACATGTCAGGATTTTTTTTCAGTTTTTCAAGACTGAATTTGAGACGGCTGTTTTTAATTTTATTGTCATTCTTAAACAACCACACTGTGATAGTCATCATGACAATACTGACTATGCCGCGGGTATTGTCACAAAAATGCTCGATGCTCACCTATTGTCGACTGCTCGATGCTAGACTGAGGCGTGAAACAAAGCATTATTATCAGCACACTCTAGCAGGCCTAGTCTCATGTCATTGGCGTCTCATTAAAATGATCTGCAGAAACCTCCTCCAGTTTTCTTGCCTGACGAACATAGTCATTCGAGTCCTCCTGATTGACTGGAATGTCTTCCTATCAGCCTACCGACGACAGTTTGATGCTGAGAAGAGAATTCTTCGATCTAGTAAACATGATCATATGATGTAGGAGCATGTATTCGCATTGCCTTGATGTGGTATGGTTTCAGTCGCGGGCAGATGGTCATGATCCTGCGGGAAAGAGGACAGCGTTCCAGGACAATGTTTTTGATGCTCTTGGTTAATTAGGAAGCACAGTACACGTACGGTTTGTCTTCTCCACTAAAGTACAGAACACGCCTTGTATCAGTACATCTACGCTGTTCTTTTATTTAACTTCGCATAGACTGAAGATTTGCCGACAGAATTATAAACTATTATTATCATTATCAGTATTCTTCTTCTTATTATTATTATTATTGTTTATCATCATCATCATTGTTATTTTGCTATTGTTGTTGTTGTTGCTGTTGTTGTAATTGTTCGTATTACTATTCTTGTTTTTGTTGTTGTTATTATTATTAAGTTTTAACCGCAAAATGAAATTCATACCCTAACCGTTTATGATTAACAATCACGCATACTAAGATTCAGAACAAATACAGAAGAACAACCAGCATTACACAGGATGCATGCACATTTTAAAACTCTGTACTGCATTCAAGCGTGTCATCATTCTTCTCGGCCATTCCCCACCCTCACTGTCTTCATACATCCCCACCTATCAAATAAATGCAATTACAAATTAGTCAATAACAGCCATATCCAAACACACATAACACTCCCAATCGACACAGTGCATATTCCATTCAGCAAGGTGAAGAAAAGTGTTCGGGTTTGATTTAAAAGAAGGCAGTGAGCAGGTTCAGGAAGTTGATTCAAACGAAGAGGGCTTGATAAGCAGGATAAGCAGAAGAGCATTGACCAAGCGTTTTAGTGCGAACGATGGGAATTAACTAAAGGCAAGTGTGGGTCAAAGAACGCCTTAAACTAGATGGGGTGTACAGGGCGCAACAAATCTGTCAAATATGGAGGACGTGAGGACTCGATGTGTTTATAGCAGGTACTTGCAACTGCAAAACATACTGTACTGTAGATTCATTGCTGGACAGGGAGCCACTGACGAGAACATAATAATGGAGTGATATGGCCAGATATAGAGAAGCAAACAATAAGGCTAGCAGCATGGTTTTGGGCTTTGTGAAATTTGGTAATGAGACAGCGTGGGAAGCCAGACGAAAGCATTTTAGTAATCGAGATGAGAGAGTACAAACAGTATCCCGATGGTATCTGTGGAGCATGTGTCCGTCTTATGGATCAGTTCATGCAGGGAAGACTAACTTAAACTGTCTGTCAGTGAGAGTAACGATGTATTTCAATTTTTCCGCTCACACAATCCTGGGAGCATTTCCAAACACGTTGACAAATTCTTTTACTTTCGTCCGAACATGATTAAATCAGATGTAAGTAAGTAACCACATTCTGTCTTCCGGTATTGAACATGAAAGGAGCCAGATTTCTGATTTCAAAGACTGATAGAAACGTCGTGTTACTCTTCATAATAAAATGACACAATCTCTTGTTTTCAAAAGAAGGTATGACTAAAGGCTTTAAGTGAGTCCCTGGTTTGGTTTGTTTTAAAAGAGAGCTATATACAAGTACACATTTAGACTCATGGATTTTTACATCATCAACAGTATGACTATGGAGAGTCTGTCTCCTCTGACCAGAGAGCAAAACAAGTAACATAAGTGTTCTGAGTGTGAGTTTCAGAAAGCTGAGCTGTTCTGCATCTGGCCACTGTGCTAATATATCAATGACTGTGTCTACATCCATGTGTCACAGTATTTTTGGGAGTGATGGTTTATTGTTCAACACACCTTTGACAATTTTTTACAGACTATAGGATGTTGACCTATTGTTTCTTCGTTACCAGGACAAAGGTGTGCTGAAACTGCACCCCTTGCTAGGTTAACTGTACTATAACTAGCACCTGCAGCATACAATTCTGCAAAAAAAATGGCCACGTGCACATGAGTGCAAGTAGTAATTTCATTTCTGCTTACATATTTCTGCCATTTTTGGAATGTAGGTGTTGTAGGACTTAAGGGTGCTGGGTCTCCATGAATCCATGATTAGAGCAACTGATTTCTTGATAAACAGAAGTTAAGAAATTTTTTGCCGAGATCTTACAGACAAGCAGGTATAGCCGACGTTTCTGAATGAGAGGATGAACTGCTCTGAGGTCGCTGGGTAGGTGCAGAAGATGGCGTCAACACTGAGTTCTACTGGAGGGCAGCACTGAAGATGTTCAAGAACAGCGAACCACGGTTGTGTCGGCCAGTTGGGTACCACAATTATCCCCTCTACACGGTCTTTCCGGATCTTCTGCAGCACTCATCCTATGATGCTGAAAGGTAGAAATGCATACCACTGTAAATGCACCCAAGAGATGGAGAAAGCATCAATTGCTTCAGCTTCTGGATCCTGCCTGTATGAAATGTATGGAAGTTGAACCTGGAAGCAAAGAGGTCAATACCTGGAGAAGCCCTGAGCTGTTGGAAGGCAGACTGAAGATCCGCTCATCAAGTTTCCACTCAGCATCAGTGTTCTGACGCCTGGACTCCTTGTCAGCTGTCCTGTTCTGCTTCCCTGGAATGTGCGCTGCAATGATCCAGATATTCTTAGAAATTGACCATGACCAAATTGTAAATGCCACGTCATTACAAGCATCTGAATGGCTTGTTCCCATGCGTTGATACAGCTGACAGCTGTTGTATTGTCTGTCATTATGTGGACATGTTTGTTTTCCAGCTATCCCTGAAATGACTGCAAAGCAAGTAAAGCAGCTTTCAGTTCCAGATAATTAATATGAAAGACCCTTTCATGCGGCAACCAATGTCCGCCTGAAGCTGTTTCTTCACACTCGCGCCTCCAACCTGTGCCACTAGCATCAATGGTGACAACTATATCTGGTTCAGTACTGCAAATGTCATTCTCAGTATCAGACACATTGACAATCCACCTTTTAAGTTCCTCTTCACTCTCTCAGACAACCGCATGAGTTGGTCAAAGTCACCTATGCTCCTCTTCAAAGCTAATTTTTTGTCTTTCTCAAGCTGTCTGTAATAGAGAGGTCCATACTTGACAGCAGCAAAGCCAGCAACGATTTTCCCCATAACTTAAGCAACATCATGGATGTGTGGCTTTGCTCATCAAGAAGCCTTTCACAACTAGACAGTATGCTGACAGCCCTTTGAGCGCTAAGAGTGACTTTCATGGAGACAGAATATATGATGACTCCAAGGTATTGAATCCTTGTTGTGGGCTGAATAATCGACTTGGTTGGGCGAATGATAAATTCTAACTTTTGAAACAAATCAGTGGTGTCTGTAAAATGCCTCATGCAGTTGCTCTCTGTGAGTCCAATTAACAAAGAATTATCCAAAACCCCGTAGATACATGACCTTTCATTCTAAGGGAGGCATAGACAGGTTTCAGCAGCTTTGTGTGAACAAACAGGGAGCTGATGATAGCCATGGGGTAAAGCATTGAATTCATAGAGTTGATCTCTCCATTGAAATCTGAGTAGTTTCTTGTGCTGTTCATGGATTGCTACACTGTAATAGACATCCTTCAGATCAATTGAGGCCATAAAACATCCTTGAGTTATCAAAGTCAGGGCAGTGTTCGGAGTATCCATTTTGAGATGGTGATAACTGACTTCTAAATTGAGTTTTTTTTTTTTAGATTTAAAATCATGCAATAAGATCCATCTTTCTTTTCCCTGATAAAAACTGGAGAATTAACTTCACCAGGGCAATGCTCACAAGGGGAAATTACTTCTTAGCTATCAACTTTTCACTTCTGAATCAATGATCTTACACTGTTTCTGATTTGTGACATTTGTTTTTGTGCAAGATAGCCTGGATAACTGGTCTGAAGGACAGTCAAATTCAACCTTAACCCCTGCTATCATGCTTAAAATCTCAGGGTCTTAAGTGATTTTAAACCATGCATCTTCAAACTGTCTTAATCTCCCAGTAGTAAATTCATGTTTCTGAGGTTTTAAAGATGAAACCAAGTTCACCTCTTCTGTTGAGAGCTGGGATTCTGATGTCCCCGTTTCCGCAGAAACCAATGCCGTCTTTTGTTTGTTTGTTCTGCTCCTTTGGCCTACAAAATGACCATGTGGGTGAACCAACTCAGAGTAGGAAGAACCGCCCGCTTGTCCACGGTAGTACACCGCATTGGTATAAATGCTTAACGGCTTTTAGAATTGGCTTCTGAACTGGGCAAGCCACTAGGCATATCATGTAATCCGTTTGAGGCACGTATGCACGCAGTCGCTGTCTTGATGACCGCTCGCTGAATATGTTACATTTTCAGGTCGCTTTTGATGGCCTCAGAAGGTAATTTCGACCATATTTTGTTATTTACTGTCAGGACTATCAATTTCTGACAGTTTGCCGGTCTGTTGTAGGCTTCAAATTTCTCCTTCTGCAGATTCGGGCTAAGTTTGTTCGTGGACCGGCCATCAACGATTTCTGGCAGTTCCTCTCTCACTTCTTCGCTTACAGGCTTGTCTGTACCGCTCAATTCAGCCGATATTTCAGCAAGGGCAGATTTGTCTCTGACTGGTCACTTTTCCTTATTCTGCGACGCGAAAAGCTGTACCTCTTTTTTCCTCTTATTTTTCAAGTTTCCCCATCTTCTCTCAGCTCCAGATCTCACTGTTGTGTTCCTGTTCTGACTCGGAATCGTCTTCGGAAACTCGGCAAATTTGTCGGGTTCTCCAGTGCCTTCTTCGTCTGACAGTTTCCTCTTGGGCCTTAGTAGTCCCGCTAGGCTTTCGAACATTTTTGTTACAGCTCGCATCTAGCTCTTGAATCCGGTTTCTAACTGATTTCTGGGACTGTTGAGGGTCTGCTGCTGCTCTCTGTGGCTTCTGAAAGAGCCTCCGACATGGCTACTGAAAGAGCCGCCGATGTGTGCTCAAAAGTTCAGCTTCTGAAAGAGCCGAGCACAAAGGATCTAGACTACCGGTGTCTATCAGAAAGCCGACCAGTCTGATACAATAAACTTTGGAATAACAATTTCTCAGATTGTTAGATTCTAATGATCCTAATGTGATCATGATGTTTATTACTGACCTCATTCATTGAATCGTGAAGGTCCAAGGAAATTCTTCACGCTAGATATCTATCACTGGGAAACCACTTTCATGCGTCCGTCTGGCACCGCGTTTTGGCATCAACTGGGGCGCGCACGCGGTTTCGTCCTCCATATGTATACGTCTGACCAATCAGCAGACGAGGAATAATTATTAATAAATCACCTGCAATGTCTGACATATGAATAATGTAGTTTATTTCCCTTATGTGCTTAATGCAAGACGCTAAAAACACAGTTTTCACACACTCCCCCCCCCCCCCCCCCCCCCCCCCCCCCACACACACACACACACACCTCGTTCAAATTGATAAACTATGCAGTGAACTATGAGTTTCAGAAATGTGAAAAACTGAAGCATTTATGTGGCTGATTTTCTTTTCAGATGACTATCTATATCCAAAATTTGGGGGAAGACCATCCGGAGACCAAGCTGTCTTATTGTCCCCATTGATAGAGACGGACGCTTCCTCAAGCTGCCTGACCTTCTGGTATGCCATGGGCACTGACTCAGAACTGGGCACCTTGCAAGTGATCAGCTCTGATCCCGATCTGGCCAATCCACGCACAGTCTGGTCGTTCAGCAGAGGTGTGAGCACTGCAATAGAGGACCCTTGGACAAAAGCAGTGATTACCCTTAACACACTTCCACACTAATTCGGGTCAGTCGCCTTGTGTTTTCGACCATTTCTTCTTCTGCCTGTTCGACACAAAAAATTATGAAATGTATGACAGTTTTCAGAGTACTCTTCACGGAAAATGATACTAACTAATGCAGGAAAAAAATATTCACCATTGGTTTTTAAAGAAGCAGAGCGAATCTTCAGCTCAACCCACATATTCATTCTCCTGTTTAATACTCACATGATAGTAACGCGCATTCTTACATTCTTGTGCTTCCTTTCCCAAAAGGAAGGAAGAGAAAGGTTGTGGAATTTTTAACTGCTGAAGGGGTATACATGAGGACTACCGGATTTAGACAGGTCATCAGCTGGGAATAGCACTTACTTGGAGCTTTCGACAGACCTCTGTCCGTCTTCATCAGCAGTGGTGTTGCTACTGGGTGAGCTGGAGTTCAGTGCACACGACCACAGGTCGAACCCTGGTCATGTGACTAAACAATGAGGGTGTTGTACACCGATGGCAAGGTATGTCTGCCCAGGTCCTGGTTGAATGTGGGGTTGTTAGCGACAATATGGATAGCCTCCTTCACCCCACGCTGAAACCATCTATTGTCACGGTCGAGAACGCTGATTTTGTCATATTCGAACTGATGTTGCTGGGCGTGTATGTGGGCGCCTACTGGTAATGAATCCATTTTGTGTTCTGTCAAGCGTTTTCGAAGGTTTTTCTCTCAGTTTCCCCGACGTAGTTCTCTTCACAGTCACGACAGTCTATTTGAAAGATAACCCCAAACTTGTCCAGTTTATCAGTTTTTGTCCTCGGGGGCGACCAGCTGGCTGTGGATGGTGTTGATACAAGACCAAACCAGGCGTAAAGGACATGTCACCATCACCATCAAGCGATTGGAATGTCTTTTTGCATACCTTTTGATCAGAAATGAAGTGAATGTATTAGAACAAGTCGCAAATGCCTAATGTACTTGACAATACCTGTATGCTTTTTTAGATGTTTACTTATGTTTTGTTGATCTGTTTGTTGTGTGAACGCCGTTGAAAAACCGAATGGAATGTGTTTTCAAATGCTTTTTGATCAGAAATGCATTTAATTTATTAGAATACTTCCAAGTGCCTAATCTTCCTGGGAGTACCTGTGTGCTTATAGAGATATTTTCACGTCTTTCTTGTAGGCAACTGAATTTAGTTTGCGTGCATCATTTACTGAAAAAAGGTGGATGCTGGACACGCCCTTTCAAACTAAAATGGATTGTCGCTTCTATACGTGCATTGATAATTGACCTGTAAACGGTATTTTAGAATGTGCTTCACGGGTGTGATAAAAGTGGAAAGAGGAAATCAAGAAAAAATGCTTTTCACGATTATATTATTGCAGATAAACCTTCTGGGTAAACAACACGGATGGAGCAGTCGCTCCTGGTATAGATCTTGTTGAGCTGAGGAAAGGTCCTTGCCTACCGGAAATGCGTAATGTTTTCCTTTTTTTTCTTTTAGCTCTGTGTGTGTGTGTGTGTTTGTGTGTGTGCACGCGTGTGTGTGCGCGTGCGTGCGTGTGTGTGCTATGTGTGTGTGTGTGTGTGTGTGTGTGTGCGCGCGCGTGCGTGTGCCCGCGCCCGTGGGAGAGACAGAGAGAGTGTGAGTGCGCTCCTGTTGTGTTCTCTCTCTCTCTCTCTCTCTCTCTCTCTCTCTCTCTCTCTCTCTCTCTCTCGTATTTACTAACGCTGTCTTTGTCATTCCCGTTTTTGTGTGGATAAAATTCATCAGTGGGCGGAAGAGAACGGCTTCACTTTTTCTGGTACTAAGACAGTGCATTCACTTCCTTAATTTCCGTCGTTTTTTTTTTTCAGATCTTGAAATCGAAATAGGGAATCCTAGGTGTTATTTTTGACCAAACATTCAACTTTCTGAGTCACATTTAAAACCTAAAAATTTCTTGCCAGAAAGTTCTGACTGGGGCGCTGATAAGAAAAACTTTGCTGCACCTCTACAGAGCCCTGGTCCGTTCCAAACTGGACTATGGTTGTGCTGTGTGCGGCTCTGCAAGACCGTTGTAACGTGGTGAAACCGCCCCCCTCCCGGGAGTTAATCTGGCAGCCCCCAACAGGTCCAAAACGGCCCCCCCCCTCCTCTTTTTTCTTTTATTAGGCCTTTTCCAGAATGAACCCCAACCAGTCTCAGAATAACTCCGGGGAGCTGTTTTTGAACCTAAAAAATTTGACTCTAAACTAACTCCCGAGATGTGGTTGTGGTTGTGTGTACGTATGTGTATGTGTGTATGTGCGTATATAACGCATCACAGCCTGTCCCTCATTGAGCATTGCTATCTCTTCTCAGCCAACATCTGCACATAACGCCCACACACTATTACACCTGTTACAATAAACATCATCACCCACAGCATTGTTTACTTTCTCACAGCACTATTGGTATGAACCTTCCCCCCTCCCCCCCCCCCTTCCCCAATTGGATGGAGACATATGAGCCCTCCTCCGCCCCCTTCTCCTGTCCCCCCCCCCCCCCCCCCCACACACACACACACCCACACTCTACCTTACCCCCCCCCCTCACCCTCCCCTTTAATTACAATTAGTCCCATTTTATTCTTCTACTTATTTTTATAATTACTATCCACTACTATTATTCCTATTACCATCCCTTCCATATATATGTCTGTGTGTATATGTGGGTATGTGTAGGTATATATAATATATATATATATATATATATATATATATATATATATATATATATGTGTGTGTATGTGTGTATATATATATATATATATATATATATATGTATGTGTATATATATATATATATATACATATGTATGTGTGTATATGTGTATATGTGTATTGTATATGTATATGTAATGTATAATGCCATGTATATATGTCTGGATGTATGTGGTGTATGTATGTATATGTATGTATATATATAATATATATATATATATCATCTATATATATATATATATATATATATGTGTGTGTGTGTGTGTGTGTGTGTGTGTGTATGTATGTGTATATATATATATATATACATATATGTATATTTGTTGTGTGGTATGTATATATATATATATCGTATATGTATGTGTATGTATGTGCATGCATTGTAATAGTATATATATATGTATGTGTATGATGCATGTATATGTGTATGTATGTGTGTGTGTGTATGTATTGTATATGTACACATGTATGTGTGTGTATGTATGTGTATGTGTGGTCATCCCCCCATATATGTATGTGTATGTGTATGTATATGCATATATATGTATATATATATATATATACTATATATATATTATGTGTGTATGTATGTATATGTATATCATATATATATATATTATCATGTATATATATATCCAACCCCCCCCCCCCCCCCTTAACATCATTATCAATCCACCTCAACCACACAACCGTCACATATAAGCCCCCACACCACCCCCACCTAACTGACCACACAACACCATCGCCTCACTCCCCCCCCCCTTCCTTCCCCCGCAACCCCCCCCCCCCCCCCCCCCCCCCCCCCCCCCCCCCCCCCGCCCTCTTCCTCTCCCATAAATCCCCTCTGTCATTTCCTTCGGTCAGCCATTCTTCACAGCTTACCACATGGACATCAGATAAGTCGCTCTTCGTTTCTTTGTTTGTATTGTCCTAAATGTTAAATGTTACGGTTTTTTTTGTTTTCACTTGAAGAAGACCCAAGAGGTCGAAATGCATCGTGTCTTGTGTACTTTGTTCGTCAATGTCCTCGGCGGAAACTAACCCCCCACTCTTTCTAAACTTTGCTTCGTTCTCCCGCCATCAGTCGCTCCATTTTGAAATTTTGTAACTCCCGAGAGTTCATTTGGGGCAGTGCCAAATTAGCCCCCCCCCCCCCCCCCCCCAGCCCCTTGGAGAGTTAAACTGGTGCTGTTGCCCAAACAACTAACTCCCGGGAGTTCTTCTGGGCCCCAAACTTTTGACATCAAAATTACTCCCTGGGAGTGAAACTGGCGCAAGTGAAGAGAAATTCCAGAACACAGCCTGGAAAGCCCCCCCCCCCCCCCCGGGAGTTAGACTGGCGCAGGCCCCAGAATAGCGCCCCCAACACCCTCCCTTCTACCTCAAATAATGAAGAAATGGCCAATAAGCGCTCCAGTGGAGAGTTTAATCTAGCACCGGCCAAGAACAACCCACCAGGAGAGTTAAATTGACCTGGCCCAGAACAGCCGCCCTTGTGGGGAGACTTTAGTTTAAACAAACATGATTCAACCAGAAACACTTTTGCAGCGAACATCAGATCATGGAGCACAACAAGCGAAAGCTTATTAGGGGGTTAATCTGGCACCTGCCCAGAACCCCCCCCCCCCCCCCCCTAACTACCTCCTAGGGGAGTTAATCTAGCACCGGCCCGGAACAGTTCCCCCTAGAGAGTTAAACTGGACCTGCCCCAAAACAGCCCCCTAGAG
This sequence comes from Conus betulinus, assembly GCA_016801955.1. NCBI lineage: Eukaryota > Metazoa > Mollusca > Gastropoda > Neogastropoda > Conidae > Conus > Conus betulinus. The sequence goes on from JADBJO010000735.1 coordinate 427,724, forward strand.
AGTTAAACTGGACCTGGCCAAAAAGCAGCCTCCCTCCTGGGGTTAATTAGTACTAGCCCAGACCCCCCGCTCCCCCCCCCCCCCCCCCTAAAGAGTTAAACTGGACCTGGCCCCAGAACAGCCCCCCTAGAGAGTTAAATGGATCTACCCCGAAGTAGCCTCCACCTGGGAGTTAATCTGCCACCGGCCCAGAACAACCCTCCAAGAGAATTAAATTGGATCTAGCCAGAACAGCCCGCCTTATGGGGAGACTTTGCTTTAAACAAACATTACTCAACCGAGCCATTTTGCAGCGAACATCAGAACACGGAGCCCAACAAGCGAAGGCTTATGTGGCACCTGCCCAGAACAAACCTCTCCCCCCCCCCCCACTCCCTAGGGAGTTTAAACTGATCTGGTTCGAAACTGCCCCCTTCCTGGGGGAGCTAATCTAGCACTAGCCCTGAACACCCTCCCTCCTTCCCCCCGCCCCCCAGAAAGTTAAGCTGGACCTGGTCCAGGACAGCCCCCCCTGTAGACCGTTTTTTTTTTTTTTTTTTTTTTTTTTTTTTTATTATCGCACCCCACCGTTTTTGTCACACATGCGACTAAACGGCTGGATAGCGAAAAAACAGTGGTTGAATGTCCACCGTTTGTCTCTGTGCGACAAAACGGCAGATGTGCGACAAAACAGCGGTTTACGGTGTAACCGCACAAAGTACTCACTGCCCAGAAGTGCTCCCGGGGTACTACTGGGTTCGCGCCAGAATGACTCCCGAGAGTACATCTGGGTCGGGTAAAAAATGGACCCCCTGTTTTCATAAAGTACTCCCGGGAGTCATTCTGGGCAGAAGTAACACCCTCTCGCTCCCCAGCATACCTCCGTTAAGGTGTTGAGGGTTGTTTATTTATTTGTCATTAACTCACACATGCACATTCTACCTGAATCAACAATTGAAATACAGTCTGAATCAACTTTAGCGGGGGAGTACGTCTGGGCCGGTTGCAGAAGTACCCCCTTGCACCCTTGCATATCTCCTTTATATCAATGTGTTCAGGTTGTTATTTACTGGTTATAAACTCATGCATGGACATTCTACCTGAATCAACATTGAAATATAGTCTGAATCAACTTTAGGGGGAGTTCTTCTGGGCTAGTCCCAAAAGTAACCTCCTTACATATCTCCTTTATCAATGTGTTCGGGGTTGTTATTTAATGGTCATAAGCTCACATATGGACCTTCTACCTGAATCAACATTGAAAACGAGTCTGAATCAACTTTAGGGGGAGTATTTCTGGGCCAGTCCCAGAAGTACCCCCCCTTGCATGCCTCCTTTATTAATGTGTGCAGGGCGGTTATTTTCTGGTATAAACTCAAACATGGGTATTCTATCTGAATCAACATTAAAAATATAGTCTGAATCAACTTGAGGGGGAGTTCTTCTGGGCCAGTCCCAAAAGTACCCCCCTTGCATATTTCCTTTATCAATGGATTCAGGGTTGTTATTTAATGGTGATAAGCTCACACATGGACATTCTACCTGAATCAACATTGAAAACGAATCTGAATCAACTGTAGGGGGAGTACTTCTTCTGGGCCGGTCCCAAGTACCCCCCCTTGCATATTTTTTCTTTATTAATGTGTTCAGGGTTGTTGTTTAAAAGTCATAAACTAAATACATGGACAGTGTATTCTGAATCAACATTGAAAATCAGTCTTAATCAACTTTAGGGAGAGTACAACTGGGCCGGTCCCAGAAGTACCCCCTTTGAGATAGTGGAGATCTCCTTATTAATGTGTTCAGGGTTGTTTATTTACTGGTCATAAACTCACACACTGACATTCTATCTCAATCAACATGAAAGTATAGTTTGAATCTACTGTAGGGAGAGTACTTCTGGGCCGGTACCAGAAGTACCTCCTCACAGATCTCCTTTATTGATTTGATCAGGATTTGTTATTTACTGGTCATAAACTCATACATGGACATTTTATGAGTTTATGAGTTTATAACCAGTAAATAACAACCCTGAACACATTAATGAAGGAAAATGCAAGGGGGTACTTCTGGGACCGGCCCAAAAGTACCCCCCCTAAAGTTGATTAGACTCGTTTTCAATGTTGATTCAGATAGAATGTCCATGTGTGAGTTTATGACCACCAATAACGCACCCTAGACACATTAATAAAGGAGATATGCAAGGGATACTTCTGGGACTGGCCCAGAAGTACTCCCCGTAAAGTTGATTCAGACTATATCGCAATGTTGATTCGGGTAGAATGTCAATGTATGAATCTATAACCAGTGTATAACAAGCCTGAATACACTTATAATAAAAGGAAATGTGCAAGGGTGTATTTCTTCGACTGGCTCAGAAGTACTCCCCCTAAATTTGATTTACACTATATTTCAATGCTGATTCAGATAGAATGTGCAAGTATGAGTTTATGACCAGTAAATAACAACCCTGAACACATTAATAAAGGAAATATGCCAGAGGTATTCTGGAAACGGCCCAGAAGTACCCCCCTAAAGTTGATTCAGACTAAATTTCAATGTTGATTCAGATAGGATGTCCATGTGAGAGTTTATGACCACCAGGTGCCGAGTGGTCTGCCTCGCTTCCTCTTTCCCGGTGGTGCCCATCTCAGCGCAGTATGAGGGAGTCTGGTCTTGCCCATCCGAAGGATGTGTCCCAGCCACCTCCATCAGGATTCGGCGAAGACACCTTCCTTCGAAGCCTCTGAGCCTGCTCTCAATCTTCTTGTTGGTTCTCCATGTCTCTGAGGCGTATAGGAGTACTGAGCGTACGTTGGACCTGTAGATCTTCAACTTGGTTTTGGTTTGCAGGACAGCTGACTTCCAGATGTTTTTCAACCCGCTGAATGCCCGAGCTGCGAGTCCTATCCTGGTTGAGATCTCCTGCTCGATGTTGCTATCGGCCGAGATGTAGCTGCCGAGGTACTTGAAGTGTTCCACCTCCTCTAGAGCCGAGCCTCGCACACTGGTCTTCTCTGCGCTCTTCGTCTTCACCTTCATGATCTTGGTCTTGTTGGGGTGAATCTTGAGTCCCACACACTGCTGGCTATTAGGTCCACTCTTGATGTTTTTTTCCTGGATGTCTTTCTGGGCGCGTGCGACAGCAGTGCAATATCGTCGGCGGCGAAGTCGCAGTCTTCAAACCTGGCTGTCAGTCCCCATACAGGCCCTCTTGCCCTATCGCTGGTGGCCTTCCTCATCACCCAGTCATGACGACAAGGAAAATTGTCGGCGAGATCACGCAGCCTTGCCTGACCCCGGTCCGCACGTGGAACCACTCGCTCTGCTGTCCATCATGTCGCACACAGCACTGGTTGTCTGCGTACATGTCCTGTAAGATGTTGATGACTTTAAGAGGAAACCCGTAGGCTTCCAAGATCTTCCACAGCGAAGGATGATGAATGCTATCGAAAGCCTTTTGGAAATCAATATAGTTGATGTACAGTGATGAATTCCATTCGATGGACTGTTCCACAATTGTTTGTAAGACAAAGATCTGGTCTGTGCAACTTCTCCCGCTTCTGAACGCTGCCTGTTCTTCTCGTAGGGTTCTCTCAATGGCTTGCCTCATGCGCTTGCGAGATATGCAAGGAGGATACTTCTGGGACCGGCCCAGAAGTACTCTTCCTAAAGTTGATACAGACTGTATTCTGATTCAATCTGGTTCTGAAATAATATCCACATAAGTTTTCATGAACGAGAAACAACATCCCTAAGCTCTCTTTAATACAGATTTGAAAGGCGGGTACTTTGGGGCCTGGTCTCCAGGAGTACTTCTGATCCGCTAAAAATAGCCTAGTTTTACTCCTGAGAGTAAGTCTGGGCTGGGCCCAAAGTACTCTCTCAGCTTCGGGATGAGTTAGGGTGGGGAATACATCTGGAGCCGCGCCAAAGTTACTTCCGGGAGTACATTTGGGCTGGGCCCAGACGTACTCCCGGGAGTCATTCGGGTGCCGAGGTGTGTTTGTGCGTGTGTGTGTGTGTGTGTGTGTGTGTGTGTGTGGGGGGGGGGGGGGGGGGGGGGGGGGGGGGGTCAGGGGGTCAGTTTGGAACTGGTACCAAAAGTACTCCCCTGTCTAAAGGAATCATAGTTATATAAAAGAAACATTTATTTGCAAAGTTGTCAATAGGGGGGAGTACTTCTGGGACCAAGGGGAGGTACTATCCCAGAAGTAGTCTCAGGAGTCATTCTGGTTCGCGGGCCCAGAAGTACTCTTGGGGCGGGGAATACTTTTGGGGTGTTACACCGGGTCAAGCTAACACTCCGGGATAGCTGCTCTGGGCTGGTGCCAGATTAACTCCCCAGATAAGGTGGCTGTTTTGGGGCAGGTCCAGTTTAACTCTCCAGGGGGCTGTTCTGGGCTGGTGCCAGATTAACTCCCCAGGTGGGGGCTGTTTTGGGACCGGTCCAGTTTAACTCTCCACGGGGCTGTTCTGGGCTGGTGCCAGATTAACTCCCCAGGTAGGGGGCTGTTTTGGGACAGGTCTAGTTTAACTCTCCAGGGGGCTGTTCTGGGCTGGTGCCAGATTAACTCCTCAGGGGGGGGCTGTTTTTGGGGTAGGTCCAGTTTAACTCTCTGAGGGCTGTTTTGGGCTAGTTCCAGATTAACTCCCCGGGAGGTGGGTGGCTGTTCTGGGCCAGGTCCAGATACACTCTACAGGGGGCCTGTTCTGGGCTAGTACCACATTAACTCCCCAGGTGGGGGGGTGGGGGTCCAGTTTAACTGTTAGGGGGGGGGGGCCAGGTCCAGTTTAACTCTCTAGGGGGCTGGGGGGGGGGTGCAGATCCAGTTTAACTCTTTAGGGGGGGTTTGGGGGGGGCTGTTTTTTGGGCCAGTGCCAGATATCTCTCTCAGTAGGGGCTGTTCTGAACCAGGTCCAGTTTTAACTCAGGGGGGGGGGGGGGGGGGGGGGGGGATGGGGGGGGGGGGGGGAGACAGATCCAGTTTAACTTTCAAGTGGACTGTTCTAGGCTGTTTACAATATTAACTCCCCAGGAGGGGGTTTGTTCTGGTCCAGGTCCTGTTTACTTTCCAGGAGGCTGTTCTGGGCCAGTGCCAGATAAACTCTCCAGTAGGGGGCTGTTCTGAGCCAGGTCCAGTTTAACTCACCAGGGCGGCTGTTCTGGGCTGGTACCATATTTTACTCTCCAGGATGGGGGTGGGTTTTGTTCTAGATTACGTTCAGTTTAACGCTCCAGATATTCTGGTCCAGTGCCAGATCAACTAACTCCCAAGATGGGGGGGTTGTTCAGGGCCTTGTCTAGTTTAACTCTCCAGGGGGCTGTTCCATGACGGTGCCAGATTAACTCCCTTGGAGGGGGTGGCTGTTCTAGGACAGGTCCAGTTTAACTCTCCAGAGGGGTTGTTCTGGACTGGTGCCAGATTAACTATCCAGGAGAGGGGGGGGGGGGTTGTTTTGTGCCAGGGCCAGTTTAACTCTCCAGGGAGGGCCTGTACCAGGCTAAAGCAAGATTAACTCTCTCCAGGAGAGGGTGAGGGGGGGTCTGTTCTAGGCCAGGTGCAGGTGCCTGATTAACTCCCCAGGAGGGGGAAGGGGGGGGGGGGCCTGTTTTGTGCCAGGGCCAGTTTTAACTCTCTATGGAGGCCTGTAGCAGGCTGGAAGCCAGATTAACTCTCCAGGAGAGGGGGGACTGGGGGTGGGGCTGCTCTAGGCCAGCTCCAGTTTAACTCTCTTGGGGGGCTGTTTTGGGCCGGCGCCAGATTAACTCCCCAGGAGGGGGAAGGGGCTGTTCTGGGACAGGTCTAGTTAACTCTCAGGGGGGGGCTGTTCCGTGACGGTGCCAGATTTACTCCCCTGGAGGGGGGCTGTTCTGGGAGAGATCCAGTTTAACTCTCCAATGGGGCTGTTCTGGGCTGGTGCCTGAGTGTAACTCCCCAGGAGAGAGAGGGGGGGCTGTTTTGTGCCAGGGGCGGGTTAACTCTCCAGGAGGGGGGGGGGCTGTTCTAGGCCAGTTTAGTTTAACTCTCCAGTGGGTGGCTGTTCCAGTCCGGTGCCAGATTAACTCCCCAGATGTCTTAGGGGTCTGTTCTGGGCCGGGTCCAGTTTAATTCCACAAGGGGAGGGGCTGTTTGGGGCCAATGCCAAATTAACTCGGGGGTCGGGGGGGGGGGGGGGGGGGGGGGGGGGGGTGCTGTTCTAGTCCTGTTGGGGGCCTGGTTTGGCGCAAACCCAGAATAACTCCCGGGAGTTAATCTGGGACTTCGCGAGACTGACTCCCGGGAGTTAAACTGGGAAGGGGGCAGTTTCACCACGTTACACCGTCTTACCAAAAACTCTTGGGACCCTATCCACCATCAAGGGCTTCGTCTTTGTCTTGGAGCATTCCGCACCACCCCTGTGTACAGCCCTTACGCAGAGACAGGTGAACCGTCACTGTCCAACTGCAGGCTGAAACTATCCTTGACACTATTATCTGAGACGGCTCTCTGAACCGGAAAACTCTGCCTATGACTTTGTCTTTGACCCTCAGTTTCAAAGTAAATTCGGAAAAAAAAATTCCAACTGTATTCCGCCGTTTGGTCTTCGTATGCAGCCTCATGCGCAGAATGCAGGTCTAGACCTAGGAGTTGTGTCTGATTTCTCCACGTTTCCAGATCAGCCTCCGTGGACCTTTTCCACACCAGAAATTCGTTTTGACCTTGCAGCTTTTCGCAAAAGATCTACCAGCTCTCTGGCTTACAAGGCATTGTTTGCCGATCTCAGTTCGAAAAATTCCCATCCTGTCAGTGAATTTTTACTGACGGTTCCAAGTCTGAAGATGGAATGGCCTGTGTCGCCTATTACCCTGGTGCTCTTTCTCAGATATTGTAAGAACATATTCCTTTAGATGCTTTTTTTTACTCTGCTGAACTTACATCTCTGGTTCTAGCATTGAAGATAATATCTCAATCTACAAAGAAGGACTTCCTGGTTTTGTCGGATTCGCTGTCAGCTTTCGAGGCCATAGGTGGCCGCAACCTCCATCATCCCAAACTTCTGCACTTTTTGAAAACTTTTTGCCAGGTGATGCCAGCATGCTTTGATGTGAATGCGTCAAGAATAAACTTTTTATGAATGGGAGTATGGACGTGTATTTATGCCGGTTGCAACACCGTGGGCCGATGGTTGGGGGGGATCGTATTTTAAACCCTCATTCCTCCATTCTTCCTTGTTAAGAAATGAAAAGTCCTGGCGTTGGTGGCATTCCATGTCATGTCGCCACTCACAATGAGATGGATATGGTTGCGTGTGGTAGGAATGGGTGGTGGAATTTTGCATGTTATTTGAGACCAAACATTATTACACAAACAGTACCACAATTCCGGTGGAACAATCCTATGTGTCATGGGGGGAAAAAAAGATGTTCGAATGAATGCGATTTTTTTTTTTTTGACTTTTTGAAGAGATAATTATAACATTTTTTTCGGATCGGAATCTCACTAGATATACATGGTGTGGAAAGATTTAACAAAATTTTTTTTGTTTTCTTTTCAAAATCACAGAGAAAGATCGAGAAATCTCAGAATTCTATAGAAAAAAAAAAAAAGGTAAAGGAAAAAGGAAAGAAAAAAATTTTAACAAGAATTTCGAAAAAGAAAAAATGAAAAAAAAAAAAAAAGAAAAAAGAATTTTTAATGAGAGAAAGGGGTGATCCTTTTAAGGGGAGTTGGTGGGTGAAAGAAGTCCACTGTTTGTGTCTGATATTGGTAAAACTCGTGGTGACAGCAACCTGATATTAGGCGCCCCTGAATTTGCGGTCGGCTGAGGTGCTATAAGCTATAAGCATTTACCATTACCTCTTAGACCCTACCGCTCCCCGTTTTCCCTTTCTCCTCTCTCTCACAACTCTGCGGGGTCCGAAAAAACCCGTGTCTGGATCTTCACAAACGCCCACAAATAGAAGAAAGGAAGGAAAAAACCGCCGCTCACACACACCACACAACCACAAAAAGCAGCGCACACACACAGAGACCCACACCAGCTCCCACACAATATAGAGAAAGAAGATGAGACGTAGAGTCGAGCGAGAAAGAGAAGATAGAGACTCTCTCCAAGACAACCCACGTTGCAGACTGAAACCGGCCCAACAGGCCCCTCCCCCCTGTTATGTGTACGATGGTGGTTGGTTTGTTTTGTGTGTGTGTAGGATGATTTGTGATATAACTGTGTGTGATTATAATTGTTGAAATGTGTATAGTGTGTGTGCTGCTTGTGTTGTGTGTGGGTGTGGTGTGTGAATGTGTGATGTGTGTGTGTGTGTGTGTGTGTTTTTTGTGTATTTCACTGTTTCCTACTTATGTTGTAAGCACCAAAACCGGTAGAATAAATGTTTCTCGTAAAGTCGTCTTTAATGGTCGTTTATAAAGAACAGGCATCGCATAAATGGTTCATGGTTTTTTGCCAACCGCTCAAGAGCAAACTATAAAAAAATTTACAAAGTATTTAACTGCAATGCAAAAGCTGAAAAGACTAAGGTTCACTAAGCATGCAGCTATGGGATCGTGGCGATGAAAGGGTTTAACAATAACAAAAAGAGTGAAGAGTAAGTTATGAGGTGCTAAATGTATACCTTAGTGTAAGTTATGAAGTGCTGAATGTAGACCTGAGAATAAACTATAAGGTGGTAACTGTAGACCTGAGAGTAATATGAGTTGCTAAATGTAGACCTTGGAGTAAGTGATGAGGTGCTAAATGTAGACCTTAGAATAAGATATGAGATGCCAAATGTAGACCTTAGAATGAGATATGAGACCAAATGTAGACCTTAGAACAAGATATGAGATGGTACATGTAAACCTTGGAGTAAGTTATAGGGTGCTAATGTAGACCATGGAATGAGCTATGAGATGCTAATTGTAGACTCTAAGAGTAGGTTCCGGGGTGCTTAATGTAGACCATAGAGTGAGCTATGAGGTGATAAATGTAGACCTTAAGGGTAAGTTACGAGGTGTTAAATCTAGACCTTAGAGTAAGCTATGAGGTACTAAAGGTAGACCTTAGACCTTACGAGATGCTTAATATAGTCTTAAAATAAGTTACGAGATGCTTAATATAGTCTTAAAATAAGTTACGAAGTGCTAAATGTAGACCTTAAACTAAGTTAATAGATGCTAATGTTTTTTTTTAGTTTACCGTCAGTACTGGAATACCAGTCTAAGTAGGACTGAATATATACTCGCTACCCAGATCCGAGGGTTACAACTGTCCTGATGATTATGATCTTTTGCACTCAGGTGGTTTTCAGCAACCCATTACACGTACAAATGTTTCTTTTGCACCAGACATTAATCAACGTATGTGACTAGATGCCTAACCACCTCAAATTTGTTCGTGATGTGTGACTCAGAAAAAAGTCTAGACATCTGAGTGTTGATATGATCCGGTTCACCGACTCTAGATATACGGCAATGTTGTTTTTTCACAATTATTTCATATCAGAGGCGGATCACTCGGTCCAGAGGCCGGCAATGGGTGTACAGTGTACAGTGCAAACAGTAACGTAGACATTATAGGCTGGAGTGTACGTTTGTTTAAGAAGACTAAACGTCAAAGTATTTGCTGTTCACTTACCTTTTGAACGAACATTTAATTCTGTTGCGGGCATACGTTTGTGGCTGAAGTTGTCTTGTTTGTGTGTTGTGCGTACATGTGTGTGTGTGTGTGTGTGTGTGTGTGTGTGTGTGTGTGTGTGTGTGTGTGTGTGTGTGTGTGCAGTCCAGAATATACTTCATTTATTTTCAGTCGAGAAGTTTG
>JADBJO010000735.1:442500-467500 GCA_016801955.1 Conus betulinus
GTTCCAGACACATGGAAGAAAGGCATCATAGTGAAGCCCCAAGAAGGGGCGACCTCTCTGAATGCGGCAACTGGCGGGGAATCAACTTGCTCTCCGTTCCAGGGAAGATCTTCTGCCGTGTCCTTCTACAGCGCATGAGGCAAGCCATTGAGAGAACCCTACGAGAAGAACAGGCAGGGTTCAGAAGCGGGAGAAGTTGCACAGACCAGATCTTTGTCTTACGAACAATTGTGGAACAGTCCATCGAATGGAATTCATCACTGTACATCAACTATATTGATTTCCAAAAGCTTTTTCGATAGCATTCATCATCCTTCGCTGTGGAAGATCTTGGAAGCCTACGGGTTTCCTCTTAAAGTCATCAACATCTTACAGGACATGTACGCAGACAACCAGTGCTGTGTGCGACATGATGGACAGCAGAGCGAGTGGTTCCACGTCCGGACCGGGGTCAGGCAAGGCTGCGTGATCTCGCCGACAATTTTCCTTGTCGTCATTGACTGGGTGATGAGGAAGGCCACCAGCGATAGGGCGAGAGGGCTTGTGTATGGGGACTGACAGCCAGGCTTGAAGACTGCGACTTCGCCGACGATATTGCACTGCTGTCGCACGCCCAGAAAGACATCCAGGAAAAAAACATCAAGAGTGGACCTAATAGCCAGCAGTGTGGGACTCAAGATTCACCCCAACAAGACCAAGATCATGAAGGTGAAGACGAAGAGCGCAGAGAAGACCAGTGTGCGAGGCTCAGCTCTAGAGGAGGTGGAACACTTCAAGTACCTCGGCAGCTACATCTCGGCCGATAGCAACATCGAGCAGGAGATCTCAACCAGGATAGGACTCGCAGCTCGGGCATTCAGCGGGTTGAAAAACATCTGGAAGTCAGCTGTCCTGCAAAACCAAAACCAAGTTGAAGATCTACAGGTCCAACGTACGCTCAGTACTCCTATACGCCTCAGAGACATGGAGAACCAACAACAAGAATTGAGAGAGAGCAGGCTCAGAGGCTTCGAAGGAAGGTGTCTTCGCCGAATCCTGAAACTTCAGTGGCAGCAGCGTGTCACCAACAGGGAAGTGTCAAGGGCGCAGCATAAACAACATTGTGGCCGAGGTGAAGCAGCGGCGGCGGTGGAGGTGGGGCTGGGACACATCCTTCGGATGGGCAAGCAAGACCAGACTCCCTCATACTGCGCTGAGATGGGGCACCACCGGGGAAGAGGAAGCGAGGCAGACCACTCGGCACCTGGAGGAGGACAGTGGAGGAGGAGATGAGAGAGGCAGGCAAGACCTGGAATGAACTGAGCTGGCTTGCCCAGGACAGAGAGGGCTGGAGGGAGCTTGTTGGGATGAAGAAGAGGATTAAGTAAGTAAGTGGCTCCGCGAGTAAGCAATTATTGTCGTCAGAAGGAGGATTAGAGGGTAGTGTTCCGCGTACGTAGGATTAGCACATGCGCCATTGAACACCAACGAAGTGACTCGGCGAGAGTGCAATGTCTCCTCCGGTGGGTTGCTTCTTGACGACCTAACATTGACTGTAACCTGTAGATTTCCGGGTGCCAGGGCGGCAGCAGGCCATGCCGGGCTGTGGCTGTGGACGGAGGCTCGGAATGAGTGGCGTGGGTGCACTGCCACTGAGGTCACACAGATGGGGAGCAAAATAAAAAAAAACGAAAAAAAAGGAAAAGAAAACAGGGAGAGTGAGGATGTATGTAAAGAATAAGGGTGTGTGATAAAAGAATGACACAGTGTAAAGGGTAATATAGGGAGTGTTCAGGTGTGTTTTATGGATAACAAAGAGTGAGAAGATAGAGTCTGTGTGCGTGCGTGCGTGCGTGCGTGCGTGCGTGTGCGCGCGCGCGTGCGTGCGTGCGTGCGTGCGTGTGTGTGTGTGTGTGTGTGTGTGTGTGTGTGTGTGAAGGACAGTGAAGGCGTGGTGTAGGTAAAGGATAATGGGGAGCATGGAGGTATAGATAAAGGATAATGGGGAGCATGGAGATATAGATAAAGGATAATGGGGAGCGTGGAGGTATAGATAAAGGATAATGGGGAGCGTGGAGATATAGATAAACATTAATGGGGAGCATGGAGGTTAAGACGAAGAGCACAGAGAAGACCAGTGTGCGAGGCTCAGCTCTAGAGGAGGTGGAACACTTCAAGTACCTCGGCAGCTACATCTCGGCCGTTAGCAACATCGAGCAGGAGATCTCAACCAGGATAGGACTCGCAGCTCGGGCATTCAGCGGGTTGAAAAACATCTGGAAGTCAGCTGTCCTGCAAACCAAAAAACCAGTTGAAGATCTACAGGTCCAACGTACGCTCAGTACTCCTATACGCCTCAGAGACATGGAGAACCAACAAGAAGATTGAGAGCAGGCTCAGAGGCTTCAAAGGAAGGTGTCTTCGCCGAATCCTGAAACTTCAGCGGCAGCAGCGTGTCACCAACAGGGAAGTGTCAAGGCGCACCGGCATAAACAACATTGTGGCCGAGGTGAAGCAGCGGCGGTGGAGGTGGCTGGGACACATCCTTCGGATGGGCAAGACCAGACTCCCTCATACTGCGCTGAGATGGGCACCACCGGGGAAGAGGAAGCGAGGCAGACCACTCGGCACCTGGAGGAGGACAGTGGAGGAGGAGATGAGAGAGGCAGACAAGACCTGGAATGAACTGAGCTGGCTTGCCCAGGACAGAGAGGGCTGGAGGGAGCTTGTGGGCTTATGTCTCGGGTTGCGGGATGAAGAGGATTAAGTAAGTAAGTAAGTAATGGAGGTATGTATAAAGGATAATGGGAAGCGTGGAGGTGTAGGTAAAGGATAATATAGAGCGTGGAGATATAGATTAAGGATAATGAGGAGCGTGAAAGTGTAAATAAAGGATAATGGGGAGTGTGAGGTAAATGTAAAAGATAATGGAGAGTCTGCAGATCTATGTAAAGAACAGTGGGTAATGTACAGGAATATGTAAAGGATAATAAGGAATGTTCGTAAGGGATATAGTACGGAGTGCGCGGATGTACACGTTAAGGAAAGTGTGGATCTTGCAGATGTACGTAAAGTATAATGGTAAGAATGCAAATGTGTGTATGACCCAGAGTGTGCAGGTATATGTCAAGGATAATGGGGAGAGTGTAGCTTTATGTGCAGGACAATGGGGAGAGAGCAGATGTGTGTAAAGCGGGGTTGGGAGTGTGCAGGTGAATGTCAAGGATAAAGGGAGAGTGTAGTTGTATGTGCAGGATAATGGGGAGATTGCAGATATGTGTAAAGGATAATAGGGAGAGTGAAGATGTATGTAAAACATAAGGGGGGGGGGGGGGGGGGCGGACTACAGGTATGTTTGTGAAGGATACCAGGGTAAGTGTGTAATGTGTATAACGTATAATGGGGAGTGTATGTCGAGAATAACAGAGACTGTGCACCAGCATGTCGTGGATAGAGGGAAATGTGCAGCTGTGCATTATGGATATCTGTGTAAATGTGTCTGTGTGTGTATGTTTGTGTGTTTGCATGTGTTTGTAGGCACGCACATGTGAGTATGTACAGACGTTTACTACTGTTGTTAATATTCTCGTTATACATTGCAATATTTCCGACATTCCAGCCTATCACTTTACCAGCCCGTTTATTATCGCTATTATTATTACATGATAACAATTATGATTGTTCTTATAACAATTAATATACCATCAGATTCTATCTTTCCCATACTTTGTAGCCTCCTTCTCCTCCTTGTTCTTCCTGTCCTCCCACTCCCCCTCCTTTTTCGTCTTCCTCCCCTTCCTCATTATTATCAGTAATATTATTACATTTATTATCGTTATCATTACAAATATTGAAACTGATTATATTTCCATCACTTTTATTATCATTACTAGTACTATTATTACTATTACCGTTACTGTTGTGGTTAGTATATCATACTATTATTATTATTATTATTTGTTATAATTATTATTATTATTATATATTATTATTATACTACTACTACTATTGCATTATCAACACCATTATTATTTTTGCTATTACCATTATCAGCATCATTATTATCAATATCATCACCATCATCATCGCCACTAACACTGTTGCACTACAACCATGCTGGTGGACAATCCTTCAACCCTTCTCATTTCTCCCTTCTGTCTGCACTTCTGTGTGTATAGCTACTATTAAAGCTACAACTACTATCGTCATATTATCACTAAAGTGCTAGTGATCCTCTCTTTGTCATTTTTTTCCAATATTTTTGTCATTATCATCATTATCGTTATTATTGCTGTATTATCATAACTATCATCATTGCTATTTTGACTTGCATTGTCTCCTTTCCAACGGCCTCGTTTTCATTCAACACCCACGTTGCGCCGAATTTGAGAAGATATGTGATTGCTCGTTCTTCGTTTTCATTATCCTGAATTTTGTTTATTTTGCCTAATCAAAACCTTAGAGGTCGAAACGCGTCGTGTTTTGTCATGTGATTTGTCCATGTGAACAGGCGGATTTAGTTTAAATTCCTTTTTCAAAATGTGTTTCGTGGTGTTAAAGGCAAAACGGAGTGTTAAGACGTGTGTAAAAGATACCTGTAGATGTACAGAAGTGTATGAAGGAAACTTGATTATTCATCTGCGCAAAGGACAGCACATAATGTTCAGGAGTGTTTTAAGTCTAAGTAAAATTGTGCGTATGTGCAGGAAAACTGGGAAGTGTGCATGTATGCAAGGAAAAATACTGTTCAGGTGTATGTTAGTTTACATGAAAGCGTGTATGTGAATGCGTGTGAAAAGGATATCTTGAGTGCGCAGCTGTGTGTGAATTGGATAACGAAGAGAAAGTCGGTAGTGTAAAAAAATAATTGAAATTGACACGCGTGCAGTACCATCCAAGCGTGTAGAGTTGTGCGAATAATGTTCCGTAATATACAGATGTGTTGTGTTTGTGTGTAAACAATAAGACTGTTCAATGTGTTCTGAATAATTGGAAATGTGTAAGTGCATGTAAAGGATATCTGAGAAATGGTGGATGTGTAAAAAGGATAGGCAGACTGCTCAGGTTTCGTACAGAAGAATCTAAAGTGTGCAGTTCTGTATGGAGGAACTTTGCTTTCGGTTTTACTTTGATGTTAGATTATAGTAAAGCTTTCCATGTAAGTTCATGGAGATGTCCTTCGAACAGCCATCCATAGTCATGATACCTCCGCGACAAAGCATGTAATGCCATCAGATTAGTGGCTTAATTGACAGTGTGCTGCGCATGCTGGATCGAAATAGGCTCAGCTGGAAGCAACAAATAGCAGTGCAGAGTTTTCTCTGGCGCAGTGCCTTCTGGCAGCCTGATTTTAATAGATGCTTGCAGACTTCCTGGTTTTGAGGCTGACAGATGAGCCAAGGTGTGTGTGTGTGTGTGTGTGGGGGGGGGGGGGGGGGGTGGTAAGGGAGAGCCAGAATAAGCGGTGTGTAAGTGATGCGTTTGTGAGTGAAGGAAAGATGATATGGCCAAATAGATTTATTTTCCAGATGAATGTTCTTGTTTTGCCAGAATAGTGTCAGATGCCCTGTTCTGTCTTATCTGTTGGTTATTCTTTCGCTGTGGGATATGGCCAAGCACGAACTCTCTGAATTTAGGTGTTGATTTGTGTGGCGGATCTTGATGAAAGGGTTGGTTCAGGTTGTGTTCAGCAAAATTATGCAAAAAGTACTGAACCGATTTTTCAGAACATGGAAAAACGATTTAGGCACACGTACAAACCCACTGATTTTCAATCGGATCCGTCAAGCTGCTCGGGATTGGAGGGATAGACAAACTGCCTGACTGACTGGCCGATGACCGACTGAGCGAGCGAGCGAGCAATATGCACTGAACTGATTTTAACTAAACTTGGTGGGAAAATGGAATGTGACCATAACACGAGCCCAGTAAACTTTGATGCAGATTTGTGAAGTGGATACAAGATGCAAGACTGGATCAGAGACCCATGTAGGAAAGCTATACAAAACTGTCTAAACCGATTTTGACGTAACTTGATCCTCAGACTGAATGTAGTGCAAGAACGAACCCATTTAAAGATTGGTTTGCATTCCTGCTCTGGTGTCGGAGCCGAGGACAGATCCTGAATCTACGATAACTACTCAAAAACTACCCAACCAGTTTTACCGGAACTTGCAGGAAAGTGGAACGTGGTACAAGATTGTAGTCAAGAAATTTGGGTGCAGATCCGTGCATGAATATGGATTTGAGTCAGGATTTGTGATCCGTTTAGTAAGATCAAGCAAACAATACCAAACCGTTTTCGACTAAACTTGGTAGAAAGACTGGATGTTGCACGAGTGGATAGCCATTTACATTTCAATGTGGATCTGTCTTTAGAATGTGGGTTCTAGCAAGGGTCCGAAAGGTTCATTTAATGCAACAATTAGGCTAATAAACCAGTTTTAACGAAATTTGGTGGAAAGATGGATGAATGGCACGTGGACAATATATTATATTTCGGTCTGTGCTGCAAATCCGGATCCTAAGTCGTATTCATAATCCAAGAGCAAAATTACTCAAAAATCATGACACGGATTTTAACGAAACTTGGTGGGGTGTTTAAATGTGGCAAGACGAACTTGTTGAAGGGCCAAAGAATCTGACCTTTTTTTTTATTATCAATGAGGATGAAGATGCAGAAAATTCAGTCTCTTTTCATTGCTTTCTGTTCAGTCCTGTCCACATTTAGCTGCTCCTTTGACGAATCAACGTGCGGCTTCATGCAGTTTCACAAGGATGACTTTGACTGGGTCCACAAACAGATTGCGAGAAAAAAGCGCTCAGCTGGAGCGGGACCGACGACGTCCCCACATGTTTCAGGTCAGTTTATGATCCAGGCAAAAAGGGAAGATTCCTTTAATACTTTCAGTGTGCACTACATCTTTCAGTGTAAAGGATTCGCATTGCTAGAACACACACACACACACACACACACACACACACACACACACACACACACACACACACACACACACACAGCGAGACAGACACAGCTGCCCTCCCTCTCGTCCTTATTTACATCCTCTTGTTATCTTTGCATGAGAAAGGAAAGAAAGAGAGGGTGTGTGAACATATCTTATTTCTTCAGATTGGTTGTAGTTTTCCTGGTGCTGCAGTTTGTGCAGTTCATGCTGAACTAAAATCTTTCATTTGTCCAAACCTATGAGGTATGTTAACTGTTTCACAGTCTCCAGTTCTTGAAACAACTTGTTTTTGAAAGCGTCGTTCTAATAGACGTAGATTTTACCATTCACACGCCCTAGTTAATATGCACTAAATGTGATCTTTGTCTTGTTTAGCTTTGTCTCTTGTTGATTATCTGCTCTCTAGATGTTCATGTTATATGCTCTGCCCACACACGCACAGTTTCTACGGCAGCTGCCCGGTCTTTCACCTTCAGCAGTGTCTCGGGACTGTATCACTGTTCCACCTCTTTTGGACACTTTTGTTTGTTTGCTTGTTTCGCTGTCCTCCAGAACCACGTCTTCGACGCTCAACAAAAAAAACGGTTTACTTGTGCTCATGATGAAACGATAGGGTTTTCAATCTCGCCTGCCTCAGAGCCAAGGCAGATGTGCACGCAGCTCTCATCAGATACATGCTGTTTACAGACGATGTGTTGGCTGGGATCAACAAACGATATGAAATCATATCAGTGAAGCTCCGCTTCTCCCAGCTGGCTGACCATCAGCATAAAGAAGAGAAATGTCTAAGGACAAATAAAAGAAGACACCACAAGTTACCACTATCGTCGACAACGACTGATTGTCGTCCATCAGTTCACGTACCTTGGCTCCACCATTACTAACCACTCCTCCTCGGACACAGAGATCGACAAGAGGATCTGAATGGCAGCTGCGGTCCTTGTCCGCCCGACGTGTAGTGTGTGGACGAATTCCAAGGTTAAATTGAAAGAAAGACGGCAAAATACAATGCCGGTGACATCGGCGCGCTGTTATCCTACAGCCAGCCATGGACAAAATAAGGCAGACAAGAGATGACGCTCAAAATCTTGAGAGACCGGGGGAGGGAGAGACGGGAGGGAGGGGGAGTGGGGAGCTTGCAGCTAACCACTCGATTTGGAGAAGTACCTTTAGCCGGCACCTCCAAACGGGCAAGAGAGGTTTTTGAATGCACTGGAAGACAAGCAAGAATGCAGCGAGGAGCGCAGCAACCCCAAGATGCCAGGTATTCCGTACAGGTGCGACCTTTTGGTAGACTGTCACTTCCGCGTCCACCTACACAGCCACAAGTGACGCTGCTCGAGCCAGCCGGCCAGCCAGAACTATTAACATGCATCGCCCATGGTCAGCCTTGCCATAGGAGACCGCACAGGGTTGTCAGTTACTTGTTCGGACTTGCAGCACTTCCATGGTGGCGTCATTTCCGATTGAAGCATATCCGGTGGAACTTATTTTGTTGCTTCCCCACCTTCCTAACCAAAGACACCATGTATCACAGGATTTGAATGAACACCCTTGTACCCGAACCGTTGACAGACTCTGTCATAATTGTTCGCTGACACACCTCTGATTAGTTCCTTGAGTTACGATCCTTGAGAACAGAGCCTGGTTGTGAAAATAGGACGTCTACACATGTTCAAAGCAGATCAACCGTAGGCGATGTCACACACAAGTTTAACATTTATTTACTTGATCTTTCATTGATTTCGATTTTTAAAGAAAACACGGTTTTCATGTACATAGACCTAATTTGATTCTACAAATACAATTTCGGCAAGCGCGTCTTCGCTCCGAAGTGGAGCAGGAAAAGCAAAATTTTTAGTGTAATTTTCAGCCTCTGTAACCATTCAGACTTGGGAAAGAAACAGACACAAGAAGGAAAGTAGCAAATATAATGAAAGGTCGATAGAATAGCATTGGATAAGACGATGCCAGTCGCAATGTGTATGAATCCTGCCACTGAATATGCGTTCATTTGTCTGTTTCCCTCCGTCATATGCATCAAGCGAATGTTACCATCTTAAATCAAAATTTACTTGGGTCCATTTGCTAAGTTTGCTTTTCCTTTTGTGTGTGTGTGTGTCTGTGTGTGTGTGTGTCTGTGTGTGTGTGTGTGTGTGTGTGTGTGTGTGTGTGTGTGTGTGTGTGTGTGTGTGTGTGTGTGTGTGTGTTGCGCGTGCGCGCGCGCGCGTGTGTGTGTGTGTGTGTGTGTGTGTGTGTGTGTGTGTGTGTTTTGCTGTTGGTAACGATTAAAACGAAAAGTATTCATTCAAAATTTGGTGATATGCTCATTACTCGATCATTACCCATGTACAAATGTATCTAAGAGGAAAGTTTTTAAAATGCACCTTAATTCAAGCAAAGAAATTGGTCTATTCTTAAGAAAGGTAATCTTTTACCTTATTATTGCTTATTGTGTTGGTTGCGGATTATTTGACACCGAGTATCTATCCAAGATCATATCCATGTACTCATTGTAACTTAATTTCGTCATCCTCGAAATAGTAAATATGGTGATTACCTGGAAAAGGGCAGTCTCAACATGTATGACGTGTTAACTCTAACTGAGCCTCTGTTTATTACTTCCATTGATGAGTAGACCTCCTGTTAATTACTTAAAATTCTATTTATTCAAGATATACGCACCCAGGCATTTAAGACAACTAATGTTTGGCTGACAGCAGCTCCTTTTAAAGAGGTAGAGAAGTTGGGGGGGGGGGGGGGGGGGGGGGGGGGGGTAATGTTAGGGATGTTGTGTCTTTTTTATATCAAATCAAAAAATTCGAGAGCTTGAAAGTGTGCTCAAAGAGGACAGTGCGCAGATTTATCAACACATCAGTAGCCTCGCTGTAAGTGTCATGTTTACAAAATCTGTACAAACTGTTATAACAACGTAAACAAGAAGGTAAAAAAATTGAAGTCGTCAACTATATCAGTTCACAGTTTGGTCCAATCTTGCCCATGATAATGAAAAATCCAAAACAACACTCAGCAAAGTTAATACAGGAAAATGAAAAACGTACAGTGACTTTAACATTAATTTACATGTTATAGACAAAAACTGGTATGCATCTCTTCACCAGAAAAGGGCTGGTAGTAAGATATTAAAAGAACTAAACAGGTGCTTTTAAGTACCGATGTTATGTTAATACCCTGGAAAATATGAATACCTACAATAAGATTTTTCACAATTAACATGAAAATTTAAATGGAAAAAGTGAAATAAAAGGATCAAATAACTCAACAGACAGGCAAATGCCACCCCACTTCCTGTTGGCGACCTCTTCCGTTGAGAGGGGTGTTGTCTAGAGAGAGTACACACATGCACGTGACACGCAGCTACTGATAAATTTCAACACTTTTCAAAGGTCTTGTTTTTGAACAAATTTGTCTGTTGTATCGCCGAGGACATCCTCGGACTTCGAGGACTTGGTGTTCTCGTGTGCCATCGTGTACCGGTGGAAATGGAGGACACGATAAAACATCGTATGCATCCTGTGAGAAACTGGAGGAATACATGAGATAAATGAAAATGAGTGACTGATATTTGAATGGTACGGGAAACCACTGAATGAGTGCCAGTAGGCTGCTCTTCGGCCGGCTTTACCTGGGTAGGCAGCCCGTGGAGTGTGTGAGTGAGGTAGTGAGTTTATTGTAAAGCGCTTAGAGCTTGGTCTGTGACCGAGGATAGGCGCTATATAAATACCCAATATAATAATAATCCTCTATTGAAAGCTGGTATCAAGGGGAACTACTGGGTGCCTAGAGCTGCATTACAAAGACGTAAGCAAAGGAGGCTTGAAAGCTTTTCTACATTGACCGATTTCTTGAAGGGACTTGCTGCCGGTCGCTCAGGACGGAGAATTACCCAGAACTAATACCTCAGGACATGGGAAGTGAACTTGTTGAGTACAGCACAAGGCAAGCGAGGACAACAGAAGGAGAAGAGCAACTCCAACAGGCCAGACATTACATAGCAGACGATCATTTCGACAGTGACTGCCAGTTTTGCATCGGACTGCACAGTCAGGATGGACGTATTTCAGCTCCGCAGGCTGCGATGCATCCTTCATGGCCAGCCTTTACTGAAGCAGGCCCCATCATCTGAAACATATTCCATCTAAACGTTTCGAACTTATGGCAAGTACGTCTTCCTTTGCAACCAGCCTGTCGATGTTATCCTTAGTCTTGAGGTTTGATACGGTCTGTTCACTCTGCGTCTGTGTCGGTGTGGTCATTAAACGTTCCTTTTTCAACCAATGTGGGAATCTGGCAGGCATTTCTAATGTCTTTTTTTTTTTTATCGTAGTTTGCTCTTAATCATCAGCCGCGTGTAAGAAGCACACAGCAGATGTCCATTCCATTGTAGATGATATGCTGTCTGCCTTGTACTAGTACTGCTATAGGTATGCGTCACCAGAAATCTGATAACATCCTTACTTCTGCATCATAGATGTCATTTCCTACTCAGGTAACATTCTATCTCTCGGACTCAGAAATTAATATTGCGTGATCTTTTACCAGATTTTTGAGAGGTGGGGAGTGGTGCTTTTCGTCGGTAGCTGCAGGGTCTTGTGTATCTGCATGAATTCTATGTTATGGAAATGGTCTTTGAACGAGCAGACTAAAGGACAAGAAATGAAAGCGTGAGAAAGAGAAATACGTTCTTGTTATTTAAATCCGTATGGCTTTCTCATAATTATAATCTCTGAAGTACTATTAAAACAGATATGGACCATTTTTTGCAAAGCAAAAACTGGGATATTCTCACTTGTCAGCAGTTTTCAGTGTATTCCACCTTCTAAAAACAGCTGTATTAAGCAGATGCTGTCAGTTGACAGCCAGTTTATAAAAATGTAGAGTATGTGCCACATTTAGTTACCGCGCTAGCTACCACCGAGCCTTTAACTGAAGTTGTGTTGTACACGTTTACAGTTGTGTTCTTTCTGCAGGCTCCTTCATGGACATAGTGGTGGACGGTTCCCAATCCCCCGGGGACACGGCCACTCTGCTGTCCCCTCTGCTGCACACACTCTCCACCAACTACAGTTGTCTGGTGTTCTGGTATCACTTGCATGGGGCTTCGGTTGGACGACTGGCCGTGCTGATCTCAGATTCTTTGGTAGAGAACAACTACACACTTTTGGAGTACAGACAACGACATTGGGGATCGATGGAGCAGGGTGGCCCTCACCATAGATACCTCTTATCCAACCAGGGTAACATGATAAACGATAGACAATGCTTCGCTGGGCTAATCCCAGTATAGTAGTATGAATGAGAGATTGGGGGGGGGGGGGGGGGGGGGGGGTAGTTTTGCAGTTAGAGGACAAAATTGTATATATTTGCGTGTTGGGAGATGGACTGCTTGCATTATATTCAGCTGTCATAGTTGTTAATACAAAATGTGGAAAAGCATCCAATGTCCCTTCTATACTATGCAAACAATTGATTGTTGGTTTTGTGAAAACTGATAAGCCTAAAAAATGTTGGTAGACAGTATTTGAATTTTTAACAGTCTGTCATTTACTTAAGTTTCTGCAACAGAATCTGCTGCATGAGTGTTAGCCTTTCAGGCACAAAAGACTATCTGCTTCAGGACTATAAGCCTTACCGGCACAAAAAAAAAAAAAAATCTATCGCAGCTGTGTTAATCTCCCTAGCATAAGACTGCAGGACTGTAAGCCTTTCTGGAACAAAAGACTATCTGCTGCAAGACTGTAAGCCTTTCTGGCATAAAAGACTATCTGCTTCAGGACTATTAACCTTGCCGGCACAAAAATATCTTCGGCAGGAGTGTAAACCTCTCTAGCATAAGACTGCATGACTGTAAACCTTTCTAGAACAAAAGACTAGCTGCTGCAGGATTGTAACCTTTTCTGGCACAAAAGATTCTCTGCTGCAAGAGTGTAAACCTTTCTGGAACAAAAGACTATCTGCTGCAAGACTGTAAGCCTTTCTGGCCTAAAAGACTAGCTGCTGCAGGACTGTAACCTTTTCTGGCACAAAAGATTCTTTGCTGCAAGAGTGTAAGCCTTTCTGGAGCAAAAGACTACCTGCTGCAAGACTGTAAGCCTTTCTGGCATAAAGACTAGTTGCTCCAGGATAGTAGGTCTTTCTGGCGCAAAAGATTATCTGTTGCAAGAGTGTAAGCCTTCCTGGCGCAAAAGACTATCTGCCGCGGGACTGTAAGCATTTCTGGCATACAAGACTATCTGCTGCAAGAGTGTAACCTTTTCTGGCACAAAAGACTATTTGCTGCAGGACTGTAAGCCTTTCTGGCGCAAGAGACTAGCTGCTGCAGGACTGTAAGTCTTTCTGGTACAGACGGCTATCAGCTGCAGGAGTGTAATTCTTTCTGGCACAAATAGCTGTTTGCTGCAGGACTGTACTGAAAGAGGTTCAGCATTAACATGAAGTACACAGTGCCATGCCTGACCTCGTTTGGATAGTCTAAAGGAAAGAGCCGAGGGAACATTTTCTTTTGCAAGTAGCTAAGCGGATAAATAGTTTTATTTGGTCACGCGCAAGGCAAGCAGTACTAGTTACACTTGTTCATAAAGCCGACAGAACTGCGCCGTCTTTTGCTTCTTGCCACCAAGAACATCTTTCTTTTTTTACGTTTTATGAACACAAAAAATCGTTTGTTACATTTTTTTTTTCAACAATCTTTTGTTATATTTCTGTTTCTTGAGGACTTCAAGGTGCTTTTTGGCTGCCTCGAGCAGTTCCATTGCACCTGATGATCATTTGACAAACGTCCACAGACGGAGTCTCCCCAAAAGTTCTAACATTTTTTTTATGGCACGGTTGTAGTGTTCCCCAGCTATTACGGCTTCAGTAGAGCCACTAATAACGCCAGACTGATCAGTTATGTTTCAAAAGCCTGTTCCTGTCATTATCTTCCCACGAGCAGTAAGGAAAGAGCAAGTGAAACGCAACACTCCAAGATGCACGAAGACATTACTGACATTTTTTTTTTTTTTGATGAGAGCCCTTTTCCTTGTAGCTGCAAAGCCATTCGTGCTAAGGGCACAGTACTGACCCGACTGTGTAGTTGTGCACGTGGCATCTGCTGAATGTATTGAATGGTTGCATTACTTGCGACAGAATGAAGCACAGGCTGCATATATTCAACCATTGACTGCTCCCTCTCCACATTGATAGATTCCTTCCAGTTCCAGTGACTTCCAACCTGGCCATCTTGGGACACCTTGCTCTGGAACCATTAATGTGTACCTCCATACAAAATCTAACATAGCAGCCTCATCTGTAGTCGGTTAAATGGGGACACGATTATTAGCGCTGTTCAGTACAGGCTCCATCTCATCGTTTGTGCCTCGGAGGCTGCATCGATGAAAACCGTGTGGGTGTGTCACTGAGCACTAGGCTAGACTAGATTTCAGACTACCTTGTCAGCTCTTGAATTGTCTGTATATGTGGTTGATTATCTCCTAGATTCTAGTCCTGTCTCCTAGCAGAGGTAAAGAACGGCATTGTCATTATTATTTCTGTCAGGAAGCTGCTGCTTTAAAGTAATTGGAGTAGGCTGTTCAGAGTGCCATGGATACTTCTGTGAAACATACAATGACCAAATATATTAAAAATGTACATACAGTGGTGACCAAATATATTTAAAATGCTGAGAGGTTCAGTGCTTCTTTTTATATCGCGGATTGCAGTGACAGAACGATGCGTCTCAGCATTTTCGAATTTCCGTTTGTGTTTGCATAACAAATATCCTGTGAAATGGATGAAGGGATCCTTTCTATCCAGAAGCAATTTTCTTTCCGTTCAGAAGAAAAAAAATCAGTAAGTCCTTTAGAGTCAAGAGTGTTTTGCTCTTCATATGAAAGTGTGTTGCTCTTCACATGAAAGGAACGTTTTGCTCTTCATATGAAAGAAACGCAACTGCTCGTGGGCATTGAATAGCTGGGGCTTCTGTGTGACCTTGAAAGATGAGAGGATGGAGATTAAGGACTGGCTCATCCAACCTTCTCTCCATTGATGCAGCAACAAAAGCTGTCTCAACTGCTCGGCCTGCGTGCAGGTCTGATGTCGCTTCTTCATATCCTTCCTCGTGGCAGCATGTTTTCCTTGCCACTAGCACTAGGATCGCTTCCTTGGCGTTCAAATCAGTTCGTATATTTAACGTAGCTGCTTCTTTCGATCGAGTGTCAGCAATTTTTGTCACTCATTTCACCATTTGATAGCTACAGCCTTTAGAACTGGGTTCAGTGATCACTTTGTCACGTATGACGCAACGATCCCCAAGAGAAAGAACATTTGGAACGTGCTGTAGAATCTGTCTCCTTTTTGTACTCCCAGTTCTTATAGAACAGGAAGTACTTTACAATAGGAAGAAGAAAATGCTGTCAGTATGTCTGTCTCTCTGTGTGTCCGTCCATGGTCAAAATGTGTTCCACTTTCTGACAAATTTGTAGCTTTATGTTCATTTGTAGCTATGGTCATTATGGGTCACGGATGATGCCCAATGTTTTACTTTACCATTATAGACGTTACTAACGGCTATAACGGCCAAGAACGGTTTTCATTCTTTATGGAATATCTCAGAAAGTACTAGGCCGATCTTTCTGAAAATTTGTAGGCATGTTCATTATGGGTCACGGATGATGCCCGGTGTTTTGTTTTGTTTTACCGTTATAGCCGTTACTAACGGCTGTAACGGCCCAAAGCGGGTTTTCTTCTTTATGCAATAACGCAGAAAGTACTTTGCCGATCTTTCTGAAAATTTGTAGGTATGTTCATTATGGGTCACGTATGGTGCCCAATGTTTTATTTTACCGTTATAGCCGTTACTAACGGCTATAACGGCCCAAAGCGGTTTTTTCCTCTTTATGGAATATCTCACGCGTATTCAAGATAAACTTGGAGTACGTCTATATGCTTTGCATTTTGTTTTTCTTTTCGGTTTTCTCTCTTGTAAATGTTCCACTGTGTTTGCAATTTATAGCATGACTAATTTGAATGTCGAACATAAGAAAAAACGAGGATGAAGGGAGTGGAGAGGGTATACTTGTAGCCTGATAATGCCTTTATGTTGTAGAGAATGACATACTGCGCTATTTTCATCTGCGAATTAAACAGCAATTTATAGAGCAATTTCAGACTACTGGATATCCATTTGTAATCAAAAGGTCTCTTTAAAATCTACGTACGTCTGTTTGTTTAAAGATTGAATGTCGAATTCCTGACACCTCGTGTCCGAAATATAGAAGTTTCGTATGTACCTAGTGACTGTCCCTGGATACACACACACACACACACACACACACACACACACACACACACACACACACACACACACATGCACGAACGCACTAACGCACGCACACGCACGCACGCACGCACACACACTAAACGTGTGTGCGAGAGAGAGAGAGAGAGAGAGAGAGAGAGAGAGAGTCACATTTTAAGATGTGTGCAATAAACCCATTCCTTAATTCATGGTTTTAAGAAGACTGATATTATCTTTCCAGTTAAGTCTCGTTTGACGTGCGTTTAAAATAAGCTTATTCTGTCTTTTTAGATAACTCAAAATGCTACGATGCTGCCAACAGTGATCAAGTGGGTTAACATACGGGGAAACAACACATGGGTTGGAGCGACATATCTTGTGAGATGTTGCAGATGAACAAGGTATCTATCTGTGTGCAGGTTTGTTGTTCGTAGGCACGGTGGGCGAAGGCAGCGGCGACATTGCAGTTGATGACGTAGAAACGAACATTGGGGTTTGCCCGCATGACAGACGTCAGTCACACACACTCGCATGCATGCACACGTGCACACACACACACACACACACACACACACACACACACACACACACACACACACACACACACACACACACACACACACACACACACACACACACACACACACACACACACACACACACACACACACACACACATACGCGCGCGCACACACATACGCACACAAACACACACATGAATATTCCCTCTCTCTGCGTCTCCCTGTCTGTCTGTCTCAGTCTGTCTGTCTGTCTGTCTGTCTGTCTGTCTCTCTCTCTCTCTCTCTCTCTCTCTTACACACTTACTTACACACACACACACACACACACACACACACACACACACACACACACACACACACACAGAGAGAGAAAGAGAGAGCTATATATATAGACAGATAGATAGATAGACAGACAGATATACAACCACACGTATAGCCCCGTGATACACATAACAGTTTCATAAAAACGTTTGTTCTTACCATGCACATTTCCACTCTAAGATGATTAGTGAACATCAGTCTGAGTGTCAATATCGACCGCAGATATGTAAATCACGAAATACACGTAAACGAACAACAACGCATAAGTCAACACAATGTAAAAGCTATTCGCAGTTTAACGCACTCGATCTACTGCATAAGTGATTCACACGACGGAAATGGGAAAAAATCATCGATGGTGGGGTGTATATTTGATAATAATGTGTAATGAATTGGAATACTTACCCAAACTGGCTTTGATAAGTATAAGACAATCATGGATTGCTGAAAAAATGCCTTTATATTTAAATTTACTTGGATTCTGACACAACGAGACTGCAAACACAGTTCTACATTTCACATACATAACTATGGACTCACAGATTGTTGAGGGTTTTTTTTTTCTCTTTTTTTCCTGTTCTTTTCTTTTTTTTTTTTTTTATTTATCTATTTTTTTTTTTTGCTTTCCATCGCTCTTTGTCTCTCTGTCTGTCTTAATAACTAGTGTGAATGAATCTGTATGCTTTCCCCCCCCCCTCCCTTTTCGTAATACTCACCATGAGAGGGATTGTGAAAACAATAGTTCTTGTCTGCAATATAAGAGCAATCAAACAAGTTTCAGAGTGCAGCATACAATTTTCAGCATAAATACCAGCTTTCAAATAAAGTGAAAACCGTTAAATGTTTTGTTAAAAAAAGTGTAAACAACAGAGCAGGAGGATATGAAAAATAGATGTATGGACCCTCCAGTATCAAGGTATTTATAATTCTTTGTCCAATGTTTTGAAAAACGACTGTGCTATAAATTCAGCAGAAAGTGTTTTAACTGCTACCGCCAGCAACGCAATTGAAGCAGGGGAAAATTGTTGGCAGCCTTACTAATGCTGCAGTTCTGTACTATGACTTTGGTTGGTACACTTTACACCTGAGTGCCTACACCAGCTGTCTGAAGGACTTGTTTAATCCACCGCAAAGACGCTTCTCGTGAAGTTGGGTCATGAGACCTGATAAGGTTGATAAACTGTATGGACTTTTCCGAACTTGAATATGATCTCTTAACATTTCCCCAAGCGTTCAACAGCGCACCTTTTCGTTGTTTTAGAGCGCCAGGATACTTGCTAGTTTGTCCTTTGTGTGTTTTTGTTCCCCTGTGAAAAAATACACATGGGGGTGGGGGTATAGTCTGTTGACTTGTACGTTTAAAGCAATTAAAATATGGCCTCTTTGACCTGTGTAAAGCCGTAGCAATGCCGGTGTACTTGGTGATGTTCTCAATCCACTGAAGATTTCTCTCCTAGGAAAATGAGCTACCGCGCGACACATATGTTTCTAGCAAGACGCTATTACCAAATTGTGTGCATAATGTCATCACATGAGATTCAACGGCTGGTGCTGAAATGGCTGATGCAAGCATCTGCTGTGTTTTTAAAGAACTGTAAGACACTAAGGACTGCTTTCTTTTCAAGACAATTGGTATATAAAATTTGCTGCTTCTCGAAGCCAGGCTCCACGTTAGAGTTCATCCTCAAAGTAAATAGCTCCAGCCTTGTTTGCTGAGCTGTGAAATATGACAGCAACTAAGTCTTGAGATTCTCTGTTAGAAACCGAATTAGAGGTGCGATTGTTGGCTATCCACCTCAGTATTTCTTTTGTACTGGGGAAGATATGTTTATAAGACCGTCGAAATTATCTTCCAAATGACAATAATGACATTCCTGGGAAGCTGGGAAGGTGGCCGCTCTCCTCCCCATTCACTTCCTTAGCCACATCACTTACAGCACTGT
This sequence comes from Conus betulinus, assembly GCA_016801955.1. Classification (NCBI taxonomy): domain Eukaryota; kingdom Metazoa; phylum Mollusca; class Gastropoda; order Neogastropoda; family Conidae; genus Conus; species Conus betulinus. The sequence continues at coordinate 461,528 of JADBJO010000735.1, forward strand.
AGTGCACCAGAGACTTGTGGAAGTGAAAACTTTCCAACGTTTCTGCTACTGCTAGTGTCAACTGCGACGCACACTTTAAGCTTGTTGTCAAAGGTTATTGGATTCTATGTATATACCCCGTTCCTTTCCCATCCAACCCGTGTCCTTAATTCTACTGTTGTAATCGCGTGCATTAATCACATGCGAGTCCAGTAAGCAGTTTGCTCTCTCTCGCTCTCGCTCTCTCTCTCTCTCTCTCTCTCTCTCTCACACACACACACACTCTCACACACACACACACACACACACACACACACATACACACGCACACCTACACACGCACACACACACACACACACACACACACACACACACACGCACACACACACAGAGCAAAAAAGCCTCCTTTTGTTGTTGTTGCTGTTTGTTTAATCTGTCACCAGTTGTTTGGTTATTGAACTTTGGTGAGGGGGAAGCAAACAACGCGTTCATGTGTGTGTGTGTGTGTGTGTGTGTGTGTGTGTGTGTGTGTGTGTGTGTGTGTGTGTGTGTGTGTGTGTGTGTGTGTGACTGTGTATGTGTGCGTGCGTGTGTTTGTGTGTGTGTGTGTGTGTGTGTGTGTGTGTGAGTGTGTGTGTGTGTGTGTGTGTGTGTGTGTGTGTGTGTGTGTGTGTGGTTTCAGTTGTGAATCATCTCCTCTGCGACTTTGACCAGCCACATGTGTGCGGGTTTGTGAATCGCCAGAACCCTGACGATGACTTAGATTGGTTACGGCAATCTGGGTACACTCCTGATGGTGCTGTCACAGGACCCAAGGGGGACCATACCACTGGAAGCGGTCAGGGTCCCCTTCGTTGTTTTTGTTTGTTGTTTTTTGCTCTGTTACCACCGTTACCACAGTTACTTTTTTTTTGGTGTCCCAACCTCTGCGCCACCTCAGAGGCAGTGCACACACGCCGCTCACTTCGACACCCGTCCACAGCCACAGCCCGGTCAGCCCCGCCGCAGCCCCGGCACCGACAATTCACAGGGAGCAGTCAATGTCAAGTCGTCAAGAAGCAACCCACCGGAGAAGACACTGCACTGCTGCCGAGTCACTTTGCTGGTGTTCAGTGGCGCCTGTTCTGATCTAACATACGCAGGACACCCACTACTAAGCCCCTACTGACGACAATAATTGCTTAGTCGCGGAGCCGGCGTGAGTGAGCTCTCCCTCCGGAGGGCGCCACCACGTCCGTCCAACGAAAGCCCATATGGACTCGCCGATACCGATGACCCCGACGGAACCAGACCAAGGCCACAGACGTGGAGAGGACATCGAAACTGAGGTCACCATGGGAGCAGGGCATGAAGGGCCATAGAATCTGAGACATTTTTTTTAATGCTGATCGATGAGAATGAGGATGGTTAAGATGATGCTACGGATTTCCATTTTGGTCTGAGACTACATGACAGGGCTGTACTCTACGCTTCCTTTCATAATATATTCCGGCGTCAACCAGGCCCGAGAGATACAGGCACCTGCAGTGTTGGTCAGGAAATTTGAGCAACAACTCTCAGAAACGCATCCATTAAGTGGATGAAACTTGACTGCGTGGTCCCAGTCTTCCCAACTGAGTCGGCAGCAAACCCAACTCTGGGTAGGAGCCGGTCGGGGCAGAAAAGCCCACATGACTCTGATGGGTTTCGAACCCACGACCTCCCAGCCGGGAGTCCGCGACGCTAACCACTTTGCCACGGCGGCTGGTGTTACCACAGTTACTTTCAGCACCGGGCTCAGAAGTGGGAAAACAACTCTCTGCAATACAGGACATCCAGAGTGCATTTTCTTTGTCATGTGAGCACTTCCATTTGAAGTTGGAAATACCTTGATGATTAATGATAAATTCGGATCTAAAAAAACTCATCCAACTGTAGTTGAAATCTGAAATTCTGTTGACTGACATTGGTGTTTGGTCTGTAAAAACCTTAACCGTCAACATCTTTAACATAGCATGTGTTTTGTTCATCTTTGTTTCATGTGGCTAAAGCAGAAAAATGCCGCTGCAGAGCTAGAGTTGACATTTTCTTGAGATTTACCCAGTCTCAAAATTTCGACTTTTTTTTTTAACTGCAGCTTTGTTCGTGTTCACACCTTCGCTCTGGTGGTCATCTTCTCCATCGTGATCAGTCACTATATGCCAGTAGCTGTCATTCTGGTTAGACATGTTCCCTGTTGTCTGCATATGTATCCCCCAGTCCCCATCACAAATGCATTTGGTGGTGCCACATCTGCACCGGGTTTTGCAGCATGCACAACCAGCTGCTGTGGTTTAATAAATCGCAGCGTGGGCATGGGTGCTAGGAAGCCGTGGGTTGGACACCAATTACATGTACTTGTTTATGGGATTCTTTTGTTGAGGCAGGCTTCTCACCAGATTTTTGTTTTGTTTTGTTTTTTGTTTTTGAAACACAGTTCGTACAGTCGCATTTCATGGACTTAATGGATGATACAGTGAGAGTGTGGATTAGATTTCCCGATCAACAAATGCAAGTATCTGTGTCTTTGGGTTCGGCTGACGCCTGGATATGAGAGGAAGCATAGGGTACATCCATGGTCCTAGTCCTGACTCCAAAGCATCATCTTTTCCATCCTCATTCTCACTGTTCATCAAAAAAAAATGAATAATGTGGCCCTTCACGCTGTACTGGTCATGTACTTGTCATTGAGACAATTTGTCACGGAGACAGTTGTTTTTATTTCCTCTAACTCAAGGGCCGGACTCGTGATCCTGATGATCCTTGGGTCGTGGGTTCGTTCGCAGCAAGTGTTTTTTTTCCGTCAGGGTTAACATTTACTCTGGTTCTATTTGCTGCCGAGTGAGACTTTTAACCGAGGTCCCACACGTGAACTCAGGCATACAAGATATTTGTCCGCATGCAAAATCCCGTTACACTTTTTCAAAGAGCAGGTCGTTGTATGCTAGTGGAGATGGATGACATCAATGCGCAATGTTGCTACAGAATCCTTGTAGTCATGCAGTTGGTTGCTAAGGCAAGTAGAAGGAGAAAAAATATTATTAAATGCCTGTGGAGAGATCTTCAAAGACATCTGTAACGGGAAGTGCTTGGGTGTTGGTGTTGCATGTTCATGATCATCGACTACACGGTTATTGTTATCATTAGGGGCTGCGTAGATGGTGTTCTGTGTATGTACTGGTTCCACTGAACATCGTGAAAGTAATTGGGGAGCATCGCAGTCTCTTCTTTTGAGTACCTCATAATGACTGACAGTGACCGCCTCAATTGAGATTACTTTTTTACTATCATTATATAATTGTACTACCATTAATAGCAGCCGTAGTAGTCGTTGAGGTAGCAGCAGTTGAAGTTGTAGTAGCAGTATTTTGTTGTGTCATTGTTTTTACTGTTTTAACCTGTATTGCCTCCCTTTCAGCCTCGTTTCCATTCCCATGCCTTTCGCACCCTGTTTCGAAGAGATAAGGGACTGTCTGTTCCTCCTTCGTTTTCATTGTCGTAGATGTATTTGCTTGCCTGAATAAACCACATAGCACGAAATGCATTGTATTTGTTTTGTATATTCTTTCGTTTGGAGGTCCAGTACTCTGTGTGTGTGTGTGTGTGTGTGTGTGTGTGTGCTCTTCTTCCAATTTCCGCCTGCCGCCACTTTGAAACAAGATGATACAAACCAGAAACGTTTGCACAGGTCAATTTCGAGTGTTGTCTGGAAGGAATGTGCGCTTTGGGTTTTGGAAACGGACAGAACAAAGGGGAGAAACTACACCTCCTTTAATTTTCGTCTAATCTGACTGCCTGCGGTTCCGTTTTTGTTCCTCTCTCTCTCTCTCTCTCTCTCTCTCTCTCTCTCTCTCTCTCTCTCTCTCTCTGCAGCGTAATTCAGCACAAAAGGCTCAGAAAGACAGTCAAAAGTTGATAACTGGGTGTCTAATTATATTAAAGCATGTTTGGACAGGTTTTCGGAGGTATATATAATGGAATGATTGGAAATTATAAAATGTACTTGAGAATATTGAAACAAAGTATGATAGACTGTTTTCAACAGACATGGGAATCCAGGATTGAGGATAGTGGCAGATTTAAATTCTATTGCTCTTTCAAATTACTTTCCACACCGTGAACAATACTTTTCAATAATCGCCATTAACAAATTTAGATCAGCACTCACCGGATTCGGATTAGGCATAAACGATTTAAAGATAAATAGACGCTACAGGAAAAAAAATGATTCTGAGCATATGCAGTGCCCATTTTGTAAGAATAGTGAAGATGAGCTACATTTTTTCTTTCGATGCGAAGGCCTACTGCCGGTGTTATATGGCCTGATGTCACTGTTTGCACGTGCGGATTGGCTGCACGTATTGTTCGTTTTTTTGGGGTTGTTTACAGTTCAGGGTGCGTTTGCTGACAACGATTTCCATTTGTGCCTGCAGTTGTTTACTATTTCTACTTTAGTATTTTAGGTTGCTAAGTATGGTTTGCATAGTATTAACCATTTTTCTGTTGAACATAGGTTGCATCTTTTTTGAAATGTTGTTGTATGGTGATGCCCTTTTTATGATTTTTCCAGGATATGTTATAGTTTATTTTTTTTGTCTTTAAGTCTCCCAAATATATTTGCTCAGTTCTGTTTGGTTTTTGTATTTTTCTTTGTTGAATGACTGTTTATGGTTTGCGTATCTGGTTTTGAAGTGATTTTCAGTGATCCCTATGTATGTTTCTTTTTCATTTTCTGATGTCACAGTGGCTTGGTATACAATGTTGTTATAGAGGCATTTGTTGCTTAAGGGACACTGTTCTTTTTTAGCACAATTGCAGGATTTCCTTTCTTCACCCTTCTTTGCTGTGTTGCTTTTCATTTTGTTGGATGAATCAATTATATTTTTAAGGTTAGGCATGCATGAATATGATAGTTTGATGGTGTTCTTGTTGAATATTTTGGACAATTTGTGTTCTTTTGGGAAGGATGCTGTCAAAATTTTGAAAAAAATTCTTTTCCTACGTTTGTTTTGCAATGCCTCTTGGTATTCTGCTGCTGCATTGTTGAATACTCTTTCATTATGTGACAGAGATAGATATATATATATATATATATATATTAGATATATATAGATTAGATATATATATATATATATATATATATATCAATCAAAGAATTTAAATTAACTGGTCTACCGAGGTAAAGTGCCGACATTTATATTGTGTAGTGAGGAAATCAGAGTCATTCGTGATGTAGCTATGTATATTTTTTATGCACCGTGACACAGGGAAGAACATATTGTTGCTACAATTTTAAGTGATTCCTAGCATCCGTCTGTTTGGATAGCCACTACATTGTTTACATGTATCTATGTTAACAGGCTGGAGGCCTAACATTAAAACATTGTCATTGTCATTCTCTCTCTCTCTCTCTCTCTCTCTCTCTCTCTAACTCTCTCTCTCTCTGTCTGTCTGTCTGTCTGTCTGTCTGTCTGTCTCTCTCTCTCTCTCTCTCTCTCTCTCTCTCTCTCTCTCTCTCTCTCTCTGCCTGCACTCCATTCCACTTTATCTCACCCTCCATCTCGTGTATTAAAAAAAAAGCTTTGTTCATCGTAGCCATGCGAATTTAACAATGAGAATAAAGTCACAGACTATTTGTGTTTTGATATCGACCTCCTTTTCTGTTTGATCCAGGTCATTACATGTACATGGAAGCCTCACCGCCTGGGTCTGAAGGAGACAAAGCACAGCTAATCAGCCCATACATTAAGCTGGACGCCCCCAGGAACTGTCTGACTTTCTGGTACAGTATGTCTGGCGTCAACATCGCCACGCTGAGGCTTCATGCTTTGGATGAAACAGGTTTGCTGAACCTGTGGTCGGCCTCTGGTGACAGGGGGGCTGAATGGCAAAAGGCGATCATTCCGCTAGATGCGAGTCCGTATGAGTTTCCAGGTATTTTGTGCGTGCGTGTGTTGGTCTGCTCCTGTCTGTCTT
>JADBJO010000735.1:472500-480000 GCA_016801955.1 Conus betulinus
CCTCTCTGAACTTTAAAGTAGAAATGATAAACAATTGCAGGCATAAATGGAAACTTTTACCAATGCACCATCCCCTGGCACGTCCCCCCTGAACGCGCCCCAAAAAGATAAAAAAAAAAAAAAAATACAGGCCACGTGCTACACGTACAGTGCTCACACACCCCACACAACATACTATATAACACCGGTAGTGCGCCCAGTTTGTACCCTGAGGAGAGCTCTTTTAGCTTGAAACAAATTTGTAGGTTTTTTAATCCTTCATTTTAAACCTATTTTTTAAATATATATATATATATATATATATATATATATATATATATATATATATATATATAGATATCCGTTAAGCTGAACAATTTAGTAGTGGGGAAAACAAGTGCAGGCTAACAGTTCTTCCATTACTTTAATGACTTTGCAATTATCTAAATGAAAAAAAAACGCCAGAGGGAGAAAAAATCAAGGTAATATATGTTATAAATATTAAACCCTTCACTAGCAGCATATGGGGTCCATCGTAGGCCGTCCTCAAGACAGATCAGTATAATAACCTGCTCCTAGGCCATTCGTCCTCTGGATTGACTCATCAAGGACACATATCTATCTATATCTATCTATATATCTATCAATCAATCTATCTATCTATCTATATTTATATATTCATATATATATATATATATATATATATATATATATATATATATATGTGTGTGTGTGTGTGTGTGTGTGTGTGTGTGTGTGTGTGGTCACGGGGGAGGTGAGGTCCCTTATCCTCTTACATGTGACTGGGATCGGCTCAAAACGGTTTTTCCTAAACTGGGCTTCGTCTCGTTGGGACTAGCCACTACAGCTGTTTCTTCCTCCAAGAGTTTCTGCCATATTCTTTACTATAGTAGCTATGCTATATGCTCTGTGTAAAAGGGATGAACTGTTAAAAACTGAATTTAATAGTTCTCTGCAAGTTTGCTCAGAATTTCATATACTGTTCATGTATTTGTGAACTCTGCACCACCCCCATTCCTACCCCTTCCACCCCCACGCCCACCTCCCAACCGTCAAACTTCAAAAAAGAATGTGGCCTGCACTGAACATTCGTTTATTTCGTGTTTTCCTTCCAGAGCCTTTCCGGCCATCGTTTTCTCTTTAAGTGAACATCTGAAAGAGACATTTTTCGGTTTCTTGCTTTTGTTCTGTTGATGTCCAGACTCATTTCTTGCTGTAATAATAATAATAATAATAATAATGATGATGATGATGAATACTTATATAGCGCCTATTCTCGGCTAGACACCAAGCTCTAAGCGTTTTTACAATCCACACTCGTTTACACAACGGGCTGCCTACCTGGGTAGTGCCGACTGAAGAGCTGCCAGCTGGCGCTTCTTCAGTCATTTCCCGTGTCATCCAGTCAATATCATTCACTCAGTTTTTTCCTTACTTCCTCCATTCTTTCAATCTCTCACGCAGTATGTGCATGCTATCGCTTTTTTAACGTATCATCCATACCAACGTCCAAACTGGCCGTCCAAACTCTCTTCCGAAAGTTGGTGATGGGATTTTACGTGTGTGCAAGATGTTATGCGTGCGTTCACACACGGAACCTCGGTTTATAGTCTCATTCGAAGGACTGTATGGGGAATGGAGTCAGAACTAATGTTAACTCCGAGGGAAAAAAATCCCCCCTGTACCCGAAATTCGAACCCGTAACCTCAGGATCACGAGTCCGGCGCTCTACCAACTGTAATGAGAAGCCGCCCTTTTAGGACTCAGCATGGTTCATACTGCGTCAAGCGACTGATTCCACGAAATCGCATTCTTTTTCTGGAAACTGTCTACGGTCGGAAACTCACCACAATGATCCTGATTATTATATAACCGTAGCTGTCCCATTTGTAGCGACCTCTGTTGACACCATGCTCCTCTCCCTACGTCCAGCGCACTCGCTGACACATTTTTTTCATCTGATGTTGGCAAGGATGTTTGCTCTTTATCATCTCTTAGTTTACCTTAGTCTTGTCTCCAATTCAACTTTGGTCTCCAGTCTACCGTTTGGTGACTGCTTGGACTGGCTGTAAACTTTGCTTTTGTTCTAGACTTTTTTTTTGTTTTACTGCCTCTGTTCTTCACAAAATCTTCAGATGTAAAATTCATATAAAAGCCTCATAGAATGTCATCGGGAAAAACAGCAGAAATGTTAGTTGATTCGTTTAGAGCTTAGTTTATCATATATTCCATTATATACATTCATATATCAACACAGATAAGACATGCTCCAAGGTCATTAACTATTACAGCTTGAGGTTAGAGACTAAGGGCTCATATGCAAGCCAATTGGCATGGAAATCCACGTGGTTCAGGGTTATATAGGTTTTTTCAGTTCTATATCTATATTTAATGTTCTCAAGAGGACTATTACTTGTGGGAAACTGCCAGATGATGTCTTCTTTGTTGTGTTGAAATCAATGGTGGCTACGAGAAAAGCCGGAATACTGTTGCTTTGTTCGGGTTGCAGGGACGGCGGCGGAGCCCGAATCCGTGAACTGCACGTTCAGCGACAGAAACCTGTGCGGCTACACACAATCGAAAATGGATGATCAGGACTGGACACAAAGCGATGGCCAGATCAGCAGCATGTCTGGTGGACCCTCGGCAGACAACACGACCGGAGATGGTATTTTTACATATTGGATGTGTTGGCAAAGGAAGGCAGCGTGTGTGTGTGTGTGTGTGTGTGTGTGTGTGCGCGTGTGTGTGTGTGTGTGTGTGTGTGTGTGTGTGTGTGTGTGTGTGTGTGTATGTGTGTCTATATATATATATATATTATATATATGTGTGTGTGTGTGTGTGTGTCCATATATATATTCGATAGGGTGTATAACCGAATCTACACCCACCCACCCCCCCCCCCCCCCCCCAAACATACACACACACCACACAGACACAGACGCATATATATATATATATATATATATATATATATATATATATATTATATATGTGTGTGTGTGTGTGTGTGTCCATATATATATATATATATATATATATATATATATATATGGTCTGTGTCTGTGTGGTGTGTATGTGTTTGTCGGGGGGGGGGGGGGTGTAGATTCGGTTATATCATGGTCCCTAACGAACAGAGCGAGCATGGTTCCGTGTGGTTGCAAGTAACAGGAGCAGCAGCTTATAGCGCATTTCAACATTCAAGCTAACACAAAATGGAGTTTCTATTTCATGTTCTTAGAGAAGATGGGCTGTGGGTAGGCCTACGTCAGGTCTTGCCATTGACGTTGCTGGGGATGCAACAGTTAGAGAAGCGTGTGTGTTATCATGTATACGTTGTTTATATTCTGTAGAGTTTCAGAAGGGAAGGACTATGCCACACGCCGCTACTGTCACTGGGTTTGTTTGGTTGTGGCAGCGTGCACGCGTCCTCCTGTCTCTTTTTCTGACCTCTTTCCCTTCCAAGCGCTCAACAGATTTTGACAGGATGATTAATACAAAACGCAATATAGAAAAGATGTTGCTGCAATGTTATGAAGCACAGACATTTTTTTCAATTCTATAGTGTATTTACATGTAAAAATAAATCAGAACATCTTTATTGGAGAAGTTGATTGAATTTCTGAAAATTTGTCATACAGAGCCGCTGACAACGTGTTCTATTTCATAATCTCTTTTTACCCACACAGAATTTTTTTTCCTTTTCATTTGTGAATATAGATTATCAAAAATCATTGATAATCCTGTGACAGATATAACAGGGGGGAAAGCGGAACACAGTCACACGCACGCATACAGACACTAGCTAACACAGACACACACACGTACACACACACACACACACTCTCTCTCTCTCTCTCTCTCTCTCTCTCTCTCTCTCTCTCTCACACACACACACACACACACACACACACACACACACACACACACACACACACACACACACACACACACACACACACACACACACACACGGACACGCACACACACACACACACACACACACAAATACATACACCCAAACACCCACGCACGCACACACACGCGCGCCAGCGCGCGTGCGCGCGCATACACTCATGTACATACTCACACACACACACACACACACACACACACACACACACACACACACACACACACACAGGGGGCGGAGGGGGGGGGGGGGACACAACAAAGACCCAGAAGTATCGACAGTAACCACCAGAAGTAAAGTATAGCTGAACATTATTTTTCCCAAGGATGAGTAGGTTCTCTTTTTACGAAGGCCTGTGCATTTATTTTCACAATGGTTCGTGCACTGGTTTTCAAAAAGACTCGTGCATTGACTTTCACAGTTGCATGTTCATTACGTTTAGGAACGATTAGAGGTGAGCTTTAAAATTTGACACAGACGTGCATCTATTTTCACATGTTTATGAATTGCCACAACGCCTTGCGCGAGCATATGCTTTAATTTTCATAAAATCAATTGCAGGCATGCGCATTTAGTTTCACAGACGTGCATTAATTTGCAAAAAGGGCTGTGCTGTCGTGTGCGTTCACTTTGACTTTAGATTTTCAAAATTGCGGGGATATCATTTTATTTACTTTTCTTTTTTTTTTCAACAAAAGCCTGCGCAGGCGCGTTCAAAAGGTGAAAAATGTGCCTGATGTATTTTATGTCATGTATCACTCTGTAAAACAGTACCTAGAGACTTTGGGGACTTACATGCTGTCGGACATAAATACTGTACAACAGCTTCATGGAAACCTTGTTCAGAGAATTCCGTTTGTTGTGGTGTTTGAATTCCTGAAACAATTTTTCTTCTTTCCGATCTAAGATTATTTAGAAGAAATATTTTTAAACAATTTTTGCGTTTTTAAAAATTATGTGTTTTAAGAACAATGTGGGGAATTGACCTTGACGGGATGACACCCTGATATCGTTTCCTAACGGTCGGCTGGACTATAAAAATCTAATTAACTTAACTGCATTGCGTGTGTATTAAAGTTCTCGACAGCGTCTGAATGAGCATTGACTTATGGATGTACATGACATTTCACGAAGGTATATTAACCCACCACTCGTGGGTTCAGGATTTTTTTGGCTTTAAAGTCCTCTCTATCCACTCAGAGGTCCCAGCATAGCTCAGGAAAGACTAAAGCAGCGGGAGGAGGATGTGGACTCCATCTTCCACCAGGCTATGCCCCAGAAACAGTGATCAACTGACAGTGCACTGCCCCTACGGTCAACAGACGATGAGAACTTCATTCTTTATGTTTAAATAATGCAGGCATGTGTGTGAGGTTTTACGCAGGGGTGTAATGTCCTCGAAGGTGCGTGTGCTCTTTCTTTCTTGTTAACTGTTGTTACCAAATGATAGTCACGATTTTCACATCGTCCTGTGTCTTTCCCCAGGCCTGTTCATGTATGACGAGGAGTTCAGACCCAAGGCAGTGCTGGTGTCTCTCCTACTGTGGGTTGGGACGTGCTGGAGAACTGTCTGGTGTTTGACTATTCCATGGAAGGAATGACGACCGGCACCCTGAATGTCTACCTGGCTCGCGCTGGAATGCTGATGGAGCGGAAACTGATGTGGACTAACTCTGGAGAATCCCCGGCCTGGATGACTTCTCGAGTAGACTTTCTCCTGGAATACCCTGTGCAGGTTTGAATGAATGTGGGAGACTTTTTTGTTTGCAGTTCTCCGTGGTGTAAAAAAAAATGCAAGTAAATATCTACTAAACGTTAGGGTTGAAAAGAAACCAAAAAACAATGATGAGATTGTGGTGTGTCAGGTATGGCATGTCTTAGGTATGAAAATAATCACGCATGAGGTGTTGTTCACAGGTGATGTTTGATTTCAGATCATTTTTGAAGCCATCAGGGGACCTGGCGTTTACAGCGATACTGCTATCGATAATGTCAAAGTATTGCCGCATCAGTGCAGTGAGTAGTTCACCCTTCTGTTGCATAATGAACTGAAAAGAATGCTTATGTTTTGTAGTATCACACGATTGCTTCGTATTTCGTATCAAATGGTAGTACACACACACACAAACGCACGCACGCACGCACGCAGAATATGTGTGGTTAGGGAGGGCCGAAGATATAGTTGGTGGGGTGGAGACAAACAAGGGACAAATTGGTTAAGAAAGAGAAACAAGCATAATTGTCAAGAACCTTATGTGAAGGACTACATACAGAAAAGAGTCAGCTTGCTGTCCTCGCTCCTCTCTGTAACTGGATCCGCGACGTTCAACATTTACAAAACAGCAAACAAGACAACTTTGTTAAAATGTCGTACCTGTCTATACTCCAATCGGTCTGACGCAAACAATCAGTATTCTTGATGTAAACATGTCAGTCGCATGACAATCGTACAAAAAATCAAAACATTGCGACAGGTTCAGTGTACGTTTGACATCACTCCATAAATATTGAAAACGCACGTGGTCACACACACACACACACACACGCACGCACGCACGCACGCACACACAGGTCTTCTTCGGGCAAGATTAACACATACGCGGGATTAACAAATCGGGAAAATAAAAATAAAGAACGAGCAATCACTTATTTTTGTCGAATTAGGGCGCAAGATGGGCGTTGAACCTCGGTGGAGTCACAATGATTACTCTTAAAGATTTGTTTAGACCTCCGCCTGCAGTCGCCTCACCTTGCAACTATTAAAAAGGGTTAAAAATGGTTATATTCAGCTTATTATTGACTAGGCCTCGACACTTTTAGACTCAGCTAACAATAACTTACCTAAACCGTTGATTAGCATTTACAAGAGAACTGTCAAAGCAACAACAGGTAAACCATCTTCACTGTTAGATTCGGACTACAAGCAAGCAAGCATCCGCCCACATAAACCCAAGCTTCTACACAATAAAGGATTCCTTTTGCATTAGATATTTCATGAAAATGGTCCATTTTTTCTAACAAACATGTTCTTCTTTTGTAACGACTATTGACAGTGACATGAAATTATCTCCTCTGTAAGGATAATCTAATATCAGTCTAGTTTGGTGTATTCCGGAGGTTGATTATTGAATCTAGTTTTCATAAGCATCTGATTAATGTCTCAGATTTGACTCCATTATACCTCAAATGTATTGATAATCCCCCATTTAGATTTAGTTTTACAAATATCTGATGGTTGTTTCAAATTTGACTCGACTGCACGCCAGAATGCATGGATCATCCTGTGTCATTAATGTGTTTCTGACTGTACTCTGCGGATCTCTCTCTCTCTCTCTCTCTCTCTCTCTCTCTCTCTCTCTCTCTCTCTCTCTCTCTCTCGTACATTTTTTTGTGTTTGTTGGTTTCTTTTTTTTCAAAGGTACTTATGCATGGATTGTTGCATTTTTTTCATATATATTGTTTGATTTTGCTCTTTACTACAGATATTGACATCTTGCCCAGAGGGCTGGATGTAAAGAAGTATTTATGCTTAATCCATCACTCTCTAAAAATGAAATTCGTTCGTTCGCTCTATAGATGTGGAAATA
>JADBJO010000735.1:487500-525000 GCA_016801955.1 Conus betulinus
TAGTGACAGAAAATCACCGTGAGTTACTTCATATTGGAACATTGTTCCAGTGAGCCACAATGGACCTGTGATGGGCATACTTATTATACAGGCATCAAGTTTAATCCAGAACTCATAAACTATACAAATCAGTGTTCCGATTGTAGGCCTCCTCACCTGAGAGTGTTTTAAAGTGTTAATGATGCGTATGTTTTAAGGGGAGAGTGTCCATGAAAAAGTTAAATACACAGAAATTAGATAACATAGAAAAACGTACTATTAGTACATACGAATAAATAAATTCATTCATTCATAGACACAAGTTGCAGGGGGACTTGGAAGGGATGTGCGGTTACCAGCCACCCGCAGCACCATCCACTCCAGGCACTTGTGTGGGATGAAGGTCAGGGCTGGGGGGTGGTAGTCATTAGAAATGTTCAGGACGGATGTCTCTCGGGAACGGGAATGATAACAGAGAATTTGCAACTGGAGGGAACATGTCCTGGAACTGCTGAAACAGGGACCCTGAACACAGCGGCCAGGGAGTCATTGCACTGCTTCAGTACCGCTCCAGTCACACTATTAGGGCCACGTGCACGGCATGGATTGACCTGAAGGAAGCGCTGTCTGACCTCTTCCGTCAGCACTATCTCTGTGTCCTACCGCTGGCCCATCCTTGGCCAGTGTGGGTGGATCCTCCAAGTCCATGGATCTCCTGCTAGGCTTGTACCTGTCATCGTCTGAACCACTCCACACCTGTCTGGAGTTGCAGGAGGCCACTTTGTTCTGTAGCTTTCTCTGATACGCCGCTTGTTGGCCAGCACTGTCTCTCTGTAACCGCTTCACTTCTTTCTCATCACTGTTCTGGTGTAACAGCCCGTTGTTACCGCCCTCTGGAACTTACCCTGGGATAAGTCTGAGGAGGCGCTGCACTGCTGCCGAGTCACTTAGGTGTGTTTTGTTCTGATCCAACATGTGAAGGACACCACCTTCTAAGCCCCCTACTAACGACAATAACTGCTTCGTTGTGGAGTCGGTATGAGTAAGCCTTCACTGCGGAAGGCGCCACTACGTACATTCAACGATAGTCCCCATGATATTGCCAACACTGGTGACCCCAACAGAATCACACCAAGGCCATAAATGTGGAAAGGCAACCAAAATTGAGGCCACCATGAGAGCAGGGCATAAATGGCCATAGAACTTGAAACTTTTTATGCTGATTGATAAGGACAAGGATGATGAAGATTATGTTACGGGTTTGCATTCTAGTCTGAGAATATATGACAGGGCTGCACTCTACGCTTACTTTCATGATATATCCCAGTATAAACCAGGTCCAAGAGATACTGTCACCTGTAGTCGTGGTCAGGAAATTTGAGCAACACTCTCCGAGACTTATCCACTAAGTGGATGAAACTCGACTGTATGGTCTCGAGTCTTCCCAACTGAGCTCATAGCAAACTCAACTCTGCGTAGGAACCGGTCGAGGCAGAAAGATCCCTCAAATAAAAGGCAGAAGTCTGAGGTTGCTTCACTACATGCCATGCAGTTGTCGTACTGTTAGCACTGCGGCAGCACGTTATCTAGTAGCAGTTGTTGAAGTCACCCAGCACAAGACAAATGGACTGCGAGCACTAGAACTCCTGCGTGGATGTACAGCTAGGTCACAAAGACCTGGCCAAATTCGCGCCGCAGAAAGAAAGGTCTTCGTGCCACTGTCACCTGTTCGGTGAGATATTTATGAATATCAGCTCCCCTCGGTTGCATGGCCGTAAAGTTAAACATGGTCTGGAATAAGGACTGACGTAAAAATAGGGTCCAAAAAGGGAAAAAAAAAAAAAAAAACGTCCAGTGAAAAACGCCCTCATAAACTGGCAAAGCTTTATTTTTTCCCAAAAAATTTGTGATGGATAGCTTTGTAGCAGGCGCGTGGGCAGTATCTTAATCTCAATACATCTATTCTGCAGCGAGTTTGTGGTCATAGAAACTACGCTGACTTTGTGCATTTGAGGATGCATTTTCGCACGGAGCTCAGGCTTGTTCTCCTTGACACCAGAATTTGCCTATCCCAGTCTTAATCCTTGGTCTGTCTGCTAACCAGTGACGTTTTCTAGGAGCTCATCTTTACCGCGTCTATACATGAAAGAGTACAGACCGGTTTACGTCGTCCATATTTAGTCTATTGGGTCTATTTTTTCCTCCAATTTGTGCACGGATTTCACTGCATCTGGTATAGTTTTACGACTGAAACGTTTTTTGTTTTCATAGTGACAGAACTGGGAGCAACGCTGACGTGAGCATCGTTTTGACCGTATCACTTCCTTCTGATGCTTTTCAGTGTTGGCTCGTTGGGTTCGATTGAACTCGAGTAGCTTCCTTTTCCAGGCCTGAGAGTTCCATATAAAGTACTGAATTTGCGAGCTGGTTACGAGCTTCATTCGAAGCTAAGGTTATCTGAGTTAATGAAGAACTCAAGGTTTGTCTACATTTCGTTGTCTGTTGACGTCCCCATTTCTGTGTAATCAGCGTGCAAGCGTTTACCACTTTTCGTGTCTTTCTGATTCTTGACGTTGGGAATGGGGTGCACGCCTCCTCCATGTTGATCCGTTTTTAACGAACGAGGCGTAGATTGTAATTTTTGTCCGGTGGAGTTTCACCTCTCTCTGTTGCACTGGAGAGAGGTGAGTGTGAGGTCTCCTCCCCTTCCAGGTCAGCCGTAGATGCTCGGTTTCATTGGCGAGAGCCAGCCTGGCCTGTTTTAAGGCAGGCGTTTGTGGCATTTAACTCTTTTCTC
Source organism: Conus betulinus (assembly GCA_016801955.1). Taxonomy (NCBI): domain Eukaryota; kingdom Metazoa; phylum Mollusca; class Gastropoda; order Neogastropoda; family Conidae; genus Conus; species Conus betulinus. The sequence continues at coordinate 490,277 of JADBJO010000735.1, forward strand.
AGTTTGTTGGTCTTAGACCATTTCATTTTCGTGCTGGGCATTTGCAGCAGGCGGCAATGTGCTTTGTGACGGTGCAATGTTGAACACTTGATGAGCACCTTTTTTGATAATGGCCCGTCTAGCTACCTTGGGAGCAAGTATCCTGTTTTCTATCACTCTTTTGTGATGTGGCCAGACACTTACAGCATCATCTCGCTCCGGCTACTCAGTAGGTCACATCAAATCGAATCCCATCTTGTTGATCAGCATCAACGAAGCGAGTGTGGTGATCTCGAAGATGACCTAGAGGGCCAAGTCTGGTGGCCTTTCGGATTTTGAGGTCCGAACTTTGGTTTGGGTCCATGATGTGTTCCACGCTCTGTGGGGATTTACCAGACGTGATGTGGTGCAGGATACTGCGCACGATATCCCCTAGAACTGGGACTGGAATGCTACAGTACTGATAACTGGGTTACGTTCAGTAGGCGCATCTGTTATAGAAGGCTTTGGAAACCGCCCGTCAGCCTGTCGATTCCACTCTGTCCTTCAAGAGATGACCAGTTTCCAGTCAAAGGATCAATGTGGCTAACTTCAAATCTTCTATGGTCACAGCGTGAGCTTCAACAACCGTTTCTCGTCTAAGAGTGATTCGCCTGAGTGCCTGTTACTTCCATGCTCAGTAACACTAAAAAGCGAATCAGCGTCACCTCGAATAGTGACTGTTTTTTGAAGAGAACGAAGTAGTGGGGACTTGCTGTTAAATCGATTTTTGTTTCTACAAAACCGTGTTTCACGTTAAAAATTTTCCAACTGCTTCACTTTTTTATGCAAACTGATTTTGATATTTTCCCATGTTTTTACACAGTGGACTGAAGTGGCTCATCGAGGAAGATAAATTAAGAAGAGTGTTTTGAATATGAATAGTGTTATGAACGTATGGGGTGGTAGTGTTTGAAAAATAACAGTAGCTTTCTGAACGTAAGTAAACCATCACTGTTGTAGTGTTTTGCCCTACAATGGTTTTTGTGGTGCTAGGGGGGGGGGGGGGGGGGGGGGGGGGGGGGGGGACGGTTCATGTGATCTGCTAATGGACAACCTGTGTTCCAATCTGATTTTTCAATGCCGTTTGACTCGCAGAATCAATTGGCAGAATAATGACTATGTCAGTGTCATAAGTAGTCACTTAAAATGGCAGTTTCACAAAGCCAAATCTGTGGCTGCCACACATTGTCCAACGAAGGTGAAATAATGCTGAACGTTTCATTTTGCCTCCACGCTGCGGATGTTTGAAATTATTGTTTCTGCCCGCCAGGCTGGTCCCAGTATTCACCACTTTCCCGAAAACAGTGATTGCTTGCCCTGGGTAGTCGAACAGCCTTTACTGACCATCTATTTTACATGTATGGGTGGGATATGGGAGGATCTCACATTAACTGAATTTGTGTTGGCTTGTGTGTGTGTGTGTGTGTGTGTGTGTGTGTGCAGTACCTCAGTCGTCTGCAGACTGTAACTTTGACGTGGATACCTGTGGTTATACACCAATGGACCCGGGTAATGTTATGCATATTCCATGGACCCGTACCAATGGGCCCACACCCACTGAGTTCACTGGACCCACCGAAGACAGTCCAGAAGGATTTCCAGGTAAACAATATGAAGATTTTTTGTTTCAAGCTCACTCTTGAGTTTCTTCCATCTGGACACTGTCATTCCTCGTCCTTCTTCTGGCCCAACCCCCATCACTACCCTTCTTCCTCTTCCAGACGGTCGCCTGTCGTTTCAGCGCTCATTGACCATGGATTGAAATGGACAGTTGCCTCTCTTGATGCTTGTTTTCCTTCCTTTTTAACATAATTGTACCCAAAATGACTTCTCATGCGTTTTGTAGCTATTCGCCTATTTTGTATGACTGTTTTAGGGATTTTGTATTCATATTTACACTCCAACCGGCCCAAGAAAAAGTCAACTTATATATGTTATTTGATTATTACAGGACACTACATGTACATGGATCCAATCTGCTGAAGAATAATACGGGAGACACAAGTGAGCTGATGTCTCCGCCACTGATCTGGAGTCCCCAAAAGACCTGCTTGAGATTTGCTTATCACATGCAAGGTTGTGCATAACTCTGTGTGTGTGTGTGTGTGTGTGTGTGTGTGTGTGTGTGTGTGTGTTGTGTGTGTGTGTGTGTGTGTGTGTGTGTGTGTGTGTGTGTGTGTGTGTGTGTGTGTGTGTGTGTGTGTGTGTGTGTGTGTGTGTGTGTGTGTGTGTGTGTGTGTTGCGCGTGTGTGTGTGACGTGTGTGTGTGTGTGTGTGTGTGTGTGTTCAATTTTAGGCGTGATGTTGTTTTAACAGTGCTCAGTTCATGATGTTGGGGTGCTACATGCGTGTCTAAGGAGAGATCTGATTATCTATTTCATTTATATTTCCATGTCACATTGATGTGGTGTGTTTGTTCAATATAAGGCGTGATGTCGGTTTGACAATGTTCAGTTCATGATGTTGGGGTGCTACATGCATGTCTATCTAAGGAGATCTGATTACCGATGTCATTTATATTTGCATGACACAATGGGTGGAAGAGATGTAATCATCAAGTTTCTCCACTAGGCACCTACACAGGGACTCTGTGGTGAAAACCAAGGAGGTCACAACAGGCTTCCAAAAAGTGGTGTGGACAGCTAAAGGCGACCAGGGGCGAGGGCTGGAAACTGGCAGAAGTTGACGTGGATTTGGCTGCCAGTTCCACGGTAATATATGTTTTCCAAAAAGCCTAAGTATTGTGAAGTTGTTATTACGAATTGATAGTCATTAACAAAGTACTACATTGTTATGGAATATTCAAAGGTTTAGCGATGTAAACATTTAAAAGTGCTGTTTTAGTGCCCTGTTTGAAAACAATACATGGGACTAAACTCTTTCAGTCTGCACTGACTATTACTTTCCTTTGTTAGAAAGTGAATCTGATTTCACTCATGAACCGACCCAAACGTGTTCGACATTACTGAGGGTCTGCACTCTTCCGAGTGCTTTTTCTAATTGTAACGTGGCAGTTCAGCAGTCAGTAAGGGGAACTTACCGACGCTGAAAACGCGCAGAACTGAAATTAATGTCACCACTTTGAGTAGAGCAGTTAGCATCCTGTTGTTGGACATTCACACTATCCAGCAGTCCTGAGTCCGTGGCCAGTTCATGAAATTTCAAATGCCCTCCAACAGGCGGACAGTCTACCAGATTTCCTACTACGGCATCTTCATCTCACGCAAAACTGTTTCTGGAATTATGGTAAATAACCCTTGAGTTACTCAGCGGTTTCTAATAGTAATCCTTTACAACTTCAATTATTTGTTTTGGCATTGTTACTGTTGGTCACAAAACAAACACTACACAGAGTGCAAGTCTACTTTCTGAGCATTGTATTCAGTAAAAACAAGTACGAAAATCGAGAATTTTAAACATAGACCAATTCCACATTGCTGTTGATTAGAAATGTTATTCTTATAGCCCAGCCGCCAACACAGTCCTTTTTTCAGACCTGTCAGATTCATGTGGGAAAGAATCGTCAAACACTGAACCTGTCAAATTATCGGGGGAAAAAAAATATGCCTTGAAAAAGAAACAACACAGGCAAATCATGACACGGTAACTAAACTATTGCCACGGTTAAAGCAGACATAAACAAGATTGTGCAAGCATTTCCCCTGATTTCTCCCTCCAAGATGTTTAGAATTATAAAAGGAAATTGTAAATGAGGCAGGAACAGTAAACAGTAATTACAAAAAAGTAGGGTAGCTGTTGCTCCCTTGATCAGGTACAAGGTTTGTGGGAAAGCTTGGAAAACCCTTTAGAGGGAATGTCTCCTTGTTTGTTCCTTGTGCTCTCTCTCTAACCATTTCTGCTAGGCGATTGCTAGTCTGCTAGTCGTAAGCAGCATTCGTTTGGAGGTATGGGCGTCTGTTTATTTTATCAAGGGAACAAGAGCTACCCTATTTCGCTTTTCATTACTGTTTGAAAATAATGGCTACAAAATAACAAAAAGAATCTAAATACCGAAAAAGGTGCATAGTTTTTCATATGGGCAAAGAGACACTGCAGAAAAAAAAACTATTAGTGTCCGCTCTGAACATTGTGTAAGATCAGTGCTACGAACTCGCCAGATTACCATAACAGAGGAAGGCTGACGTGGCACACTTTTTAGGGAAATAAAAGTGCTTAAGGGGTTCCAGAACAAAAACGGGAGGATAGTCCAAAAAGGTAGAAAAAAACGGTAGATGACAGGAAAGAAAGTGAACGGTAAAAAGGCAGAGTCAGAGAGGGACGTATTGAAAAAGAGTTTTTAGAAGGCAGGAGGACTGCTGTACTGCGCATTGCTTACCTCTTACTATTTTATGGCAAGATGAATTCATGCTCACCGTGTGGCACCATGAATAGACTGTATTCCAGTCTTTCAACAGATAAGGCACAGAATGCTAAACCATTGGTGGCATAAAGGCACAGTATATTTAGATAACAATGACCAGCACCTCAGTGCTTTTTCACCGTTGTATTGTTTGTAGCAGTCAGTATCCATTTTCATGTATGTTCATTCTCAGACCATTATGTGTAAGCACACGACAAGATGGAAAGGTTTTTGTCACTAGCTTGCGGCTTTATGATATTTTCAGTTTCACTTCATCTCCAGCCATATCCAGACCGATGACGAGCGAGTGGTTGGTAACATTGGACTGGATGATGTGGAAATCACTGAGGGCACGTGTTATCCAGGTTTGTGAAAATAGTCTAGGCTTATTGATTACATGTCAGAGAAAAAGGAAATGAAACACCAGTCCTAGAAATAGGTTACAGTGGGCAGTATTTGAGATGTTCACAATCAGTCAAAAAAAGAGATCCAAACTCAAAAGAAAATACGACAGTGGGGAGCATTCACGATGTAGATGTACATGGATCTCTTTCTGTCTCTCTGTCTCCCTGTCTCTTTCTCTGTCTCTGTCTCTCTCTCTCTTCTCTCTCTCTCCAGACAATAATACAGATGTTATAACTCTTGCTATATACCTGTTTGAGGCTATGAACGAAAAGAAAACACGCCCGAATTTAGTAGCAGTACTAACGTTGTTATCCGAGAATATTCCTTATCCCACACACGATGGCTGACACAACTTTTGACAAAAAGTTGACAAGCAACTTCAACAACAGCGGATGAATAGCAAAAACAGCGTCAACACCAAGACAACACGAATAACAAACTTTCACACACTTACATATGAGGCTGCTTCATGAACAGTGTAGGATGAGCAGGTCGGTGAAGGAAAGGCTATCTTCCATAAAGGACAAGTTAGAAATGCAGGGGATAGATGACATGGTTACACCTCTATATGTGGAATTAGGGTCCAACTAGGGTGATCAGGATCGGTCACTGCCACCTTTGTGTTGACCACAGCATCGTTGTCCTTTGGTGCAGGAATGAGGTGGTCAAAGTTGGGCCTTCTTCAACCATAATATCTAAATGCTGTGTCTGTTATTCTGACCTGACTTTTTATGTACTGCATGCAAAATTGCATTGTTTACGCTGAAACCGATGAACTTGCTAAGTGCGCCTGTGTGTTGGTTGGTGTGTGTGTGTGTGTGTGTGTGGTGGGGGGGGGGGGGGTCAGTACAACACTATGTTAATCTGACAGTAAATGGTTTCAGTCAGTCAGTCAGTGTGTGTGTGTGTGTGAACACATGTTAGTGCGAGTGTTTGAGTGTGTGTTGAGCGCAATGAGTTGATTCCAAGAATTGCGCCATATAAAATCCATACATTATTATTATTATTATTTTAAGTTTTACACAGTAACTTTATTTGCCAGTTGTACAATATATGCAACAGAATCAATCCGTTGTACTTGGTGCCTTATACCCACTTCTCAGGACCTCAAAACTGGCGCACAACAACGCTGCCCCAAGGCAGAAACGTAGCGCTTTGATGCCTCGATCGGTCTGCTGTTGCTGATGCCTGCTTCTCATGGTTGACTCAAGGTCTGTTTCAGGACGGTCAACCATGTGCTTAGTTGGCTCTCTGATGTTGCCTTTGGACCTGTATCCGATTCTGATTTTAAAGAAGTGATCATGAAAACTCCCATCAAGAAATGTGTTTGAGTTCCACTACCATCTTCTCTGTTGTTTCTTGTCATTGATGATTTGGTGCCATACATTACCGCAACTGTGAATGAATCCCTAAGATTAGCCTGTTTTCCTTCTGTATTCAAACCTGCGTTTGGTAGACCCTTATTTAAGAAACCCTCCCTTGATGCTGATAATCTCAAAAACTTACAGGCCTGTTTCTAAGTTACCTTTTCTTTCTAAACTCATTAAAAAGATTGTCTTTCAACTTCAAAATCACCAACACAGCAGCAACACCTCCTCTACCCTTTACAGTCTGCTTACCGCTCTAACCACAGTACAGAAACTGCTGTCCTGAAAATTGTGAACAATATCTTATTGGCCCTCGATAATAATGAAGTATCTCTGCTCTCTCTCTTTGACTTATCTGCTGCTTTTGACACCAATGATCACTCATTTCTTTTGTCTCGTCAGCACGAAACTTCCGGTATTTCTGATAAAGCACTGTCATGATTTCAGTCTTACCTCTCTGATCGAACTCAGCTCGTCTCTGCAAATGGTTTCTCCTCTCAAGCAGCTATTCTCCAGTACGGAGGTCCCCAGCGATCCGTCTTGGGTCCCCTCCTTTTCGTATTCTACAACTATCCTATCTCCGACATTCTTGCCCATCATAGTCTGTCGCACAATTGCTTTTCAGACGACAATCAAATTTACATATCCAGCGATATTTCTCATCTGCCTTCTGCAATCCAATGCACAGTCGTGTATCATGGACGTAAAATCTTGGATGACAGTTAACAAACTTCAGCTCAACAAGAAAAAAACTGAAATAATCATATTTGCACCCAAAAGACTTCTTTCATGTGACTGTATCCCAAACTCTTATCAGATTGGAAAATTGCCTTATTCAGACATCTTCATCTGCACGGAATTTGGGTGTTACCCTTGACTCAGCCCTTTCCTTCCAGCAACATGTTTCCACATTCTGCCATGTCTGTTACTTTGAGCTTCGCCGCGTGGGTTCTGTGCGACATCTTCTCTTCGTTGATGCCACAAAAACCCCTGTTTCTGCCTTCATTCTGTCTAGACTTGATTACTGTAATTCTCTTCTAAGTGGCTGTCCCCAGAATCTTCTTAGTCGTCTTCACAAAGTACAAAACAATGCTGCTCGTTTGAGTCTCAGACAACCCAGATCTTCTCATGTCACTCCCTTACTTCTTTCTCTTTAGTGGCTGCCGGTCGAAAAACGAATAGACTACAAACTGTCCTTACTCTGCTTTAAATCTTTGAATGGCTTAGCTCCTTCATATCTTTCTGATCTCCTTCATCTCTATGTTCCTTCTAGGCAGTTGCGTTCTTCTACCGACAACACTCTGCTCAAAATCCCTCGATTTTGATCTAAAACCTATAGCGATCGTTCTTTTTTCTTTTATAAACTCCCAATATCTGTGCGTAGTTCAAGCTCTGTCTTCCTTCAAGGCATCTCTTAAAACAACCCTCTTCACCTATCAATAGCAGTTCTTTTTTTTTCCCTTCCCCTGCCCATCAAATTGATTCTCCGACTCTGTGTGTGTGTGTGTGTGTGTGTGTGTGTGTGTGTGTGTATGCGCACGCGCGCGTACGCGCGCATGTGTGTGTATGTGATATGTGTGCGTGTGTGCGTGTATGTGTGTGTGTGCGGCGCGCGCGCGACGACTATGTGTGTGTGCGCGCATGCTGTTTTGTCCGTTGTTGTGCGACAGTGTGGGTGGGATCATGTGTTTTGTGTGTGTGTGTGTGTGTGTGTGTGTGTGTGTGTGTGTCGCGTGGGTGGGTGTCATAGCACCCCTTGTTTATAGATGCAGAGTACTTATTGCAATATTCACCTTATTATGGTTTTATTTATGATTTCTTTAGCCTTTTATGTATTTGTGAGCGCTTGGGGCTTATGATGTAAGATTAAGCGCGCCATAAATAATCATTATCATTATTATTATTTAAAAAATAGGTGATCTGGGCTCACACGGGTAATTGTATGAGACCATTTAAAAGTTTGCCGGCTGGTGTACCATGAAGAAAATCTGTTCGGAATCCTTCAAACCTCTTTTCAATAATGGTACCGACCTTTCTGTTATTCTGATGTGGTGTGTCTGATTCCATTTCGTTGCATGAAATTTGTGAACATGGTGGAGGTGACTCACCACCTCTTCTGGCAGTCCATATAGAGAAAACATCTGTCTCAGATATAGATTACCACCTCTTCTCCGGCAGTTCATGTAAGCAAACAGGTGTCTCAGAATGTAGATTACCACCTCCTCTGGCAGTCCATATCAGAACAAACAGCTGTATCAAAATGTAGATTGCCCTACTTGTTGCTGGTAACTTTGTTCTAAAACCCTCCTGCTATTTAGAGTGAGCATCAGTGAGAACAAGATACTTGTCTCCTTCAAACTCTGCGAAGTTGATGTAGAATCACTGCCGGGGTCTACTTAGCTATGACCGCGTGTACAAGGGAGCAGGGAGTGGTGTTTTGCTGACACGAAGACAATTATGGCAGCTCTTCACTATAGTTTCAATGTCCTGGTCAATACCTGGCTACTAGACATGAAGATATGCATGCCGGGGCCTTCATCCGATAGATTCCTGGATGTTGTTTTATAGAGTTCCACATCATCCCGTCTTGCAGTGGTTCTGCAATAACCACTCACAAACCACACAACTGCACATCCTTCTGCAAAAGAATGGCTTAAGATCTGGATCAGTCACATGGTTTGGCCATCCATTCAGTTTCAGTGACACCACCTTTGACAAGATTGGATCCTTGTGGTAGGGTTGGCTGATTGCTGAGCTGCCATTGATTGTTTGTCTTGTACTGTGATGTTACAAAATTACATCTGCTGCAGTCTTCTGCTGCATGTTTCTCCCAAGGAAGCTGGAAAGCATGTCTGAAATTGGGCGTGTTGGTCGGAATCCCAGCTCATAATTGTGTGCAGCCAGAATCAGCGCTCAAAGTTGCATGCGTGCAGCTGCCGAGGTAGGAATTCTCCTTCTAGATCCAAGTGTGGCAAGTAATGGCTTGTGATCAGTCACCAGGATGAACCGTTTGCCATACAAATGCCTGTGAAATCTGTTCATGCCAGAAACATCCGCTAATGCATTCTTTTCAATATGGACATAATTTCTTTTCGAGGATTCTTGTAGCACGAGTAGTTGTGTGATGGCGTACATCAGGCATCACGTGACTGATGACAGCTTCAAGTCATTAACCACTGTTGCATCGCACTCCAACTGGATTGGAAGGTTTGCATCATAATGAGTAAAAAACATTACTACGTAGGTTGAGCCTTCACTTTCCATAGGTGGCAGTCCGAGGTTCACATCCATGGCATCTGGTCCTTCAGAAGAATGTAGTGGTGTCGGTTCTGCAGAAAGATCTGACCGGGATTCAGCGTAGTACTGCAACATTGTAGGAAAAGAACGTAGTTTTTTTGATGTGGGTTGGTGTGGGTGTGTCTGAGATTGCCGTGATTTTGTTCGCCGGTGGCTGTCGCCATTCTGTATAGATGACATGTATAGATGACATGTTCAGGGTGTTGCTCACTCTCTCTTTTATGAACTCACACTTGTCTCTCTGCAGTTTCAGTCCACATTCCTTTAGTCTTTCCAGTGCTCCAAACTTCCAGTCCTTCATTTCTGCAGCTGGCATGACACACTGTTACCTAAGCTTACCCTAAACATGCCACTACTGAGAAAGTTGCACAAAATGGCTTCGCGTGCATAGGCACTTTTAACTGATTGGTGAAATATATTTTTTTTCCACTTCTCTGTATTATCTGCGTGTCCTAGTCTTTCAATCCTATGACAGATATATCTCTGAGAGCGCGAACTCTCACTGTGAGGCTAATATTTAAAATTTGTCACAGTATCTTTGCATGACTTTTTCTCTTTGCTTACTTGCATAAAACTTAGCTCTTTTAAAGTGACTTCTGTCTGTCCTATCAATTTTGGCTTTAGTAAGCTTACTCTTGGAGGGAGTTAACATAATAGGAAAGCAGAAAAAATAAAGAAAGGATGGTTACACACAAGACTATTGTCACAACGCTCATACATTGGTCCTTTCCGGTCCATTCCGGAGAAAAATGAAAGGGGAAAGGGGATACCACACTAAATATCCCCGTGAGAGATAACGTCCGCGTATTTTCAACTGCCGAAAAGGTCCTCATATCACTTCCTGGATGGAAAGAACAAAAAGCGAAAGACTTAAAATCAAATCCGATGTACTCATAGAGAAATTATCTAGACTTTTCTCTTTTTTCTTTGCAAGCCTCGGCGAATCTAACAGTATCAAAGATACATGTAAGATACAATATTGCATTGCAAGTAAGTGCACCTTCTTCAATATCGTGCCACAGTTACTGAATAGAAATAAAAATCCATTATCCGATGAACTGTCAAATCAAATGTGACTTGCACTTCTTTCTGTCCCAGCCCTGGAGTTTCACGTTCGCTGCAACAGCCAGTGAATAGGGAGCCTAAAGAGGGCTGCTGACGTCTTCCGGTGTCTTTGGCCCCCTAACACGGGCCAGGGTCCTCATGACCCTTCAAGCCGATGGAAGATGTCTAGGTCTGGTAGTCGGGGAAAACTCACAAAGCCTATTTCTCACAAGGCGGGATAAAACGTCCCGTCGAACAGGTGACCTGCAGCCACCCGACACATCACTCAAGAATCGTGGCGAGTCCTAGCCAGTGAAGACTCCTGAAAACTAACGAAAGTGTGTATGGGTTAGGGTTTGAAAGGGGTGACTTAGCGGGACTTGCCGCGATCTCCCACTGCAGTCTCGTGCATCATGCTTGTTACTTCTTTTCCCTAATCCCCCCTCACTTACCCCCGCACGCCCCACCCCAGTCAAATTGACTGGCCCGATCTGCTGGACGAGTTTTATCCCGAGACGGAGATTAGGAAGGCTGCTCACCGCAGCCAATGAAATGGACAGAAGTCGCGCGGGCTCGTTGGGCTCAGATTCCACGTGCATGACGCAATGCTGAGGAAATAGCTCCCAGTCGAGAATGTAATGCACAATCTGCAAGACTGATGCGTGTACAGCCCTCCCACACGTTTCTTTTACTGAAGGAGGGTTGAAGAAACTGTGAACTTAACCCTACCGAACGGAAGAAGAACTGTTGACCCAAAATTGAAGTTTATATTCATCCGAGCTGTCTCGGGCAAATCTGACTAGTGATATATATATATATATATATATATATATATATATATATAACTATCACTAGTGTGTGTGTGTGTGTGTGTGTGTGTTTCTTACTCTATGACATTGATTCTTTTTGCATTTATTTTCTTTCTGCGGATTCTGTCTTTTAGAATTTGTGTCATGTTTGTTTTCGTGTAACCATTAAAATGATAAGCAGTGTTAATGGTGTTTTGTGTAAATAAGCATGTAAGTGGCATGGTTGTGCGTGTAATATGTGTGTGTGTGTGTGTGTGTGTGTGTGTGTGTGTGTGTGTGTGTGTGTGTGTTCGTGCGTATGTGTATATGGTTATGTGTGTTGCAGTGATCATGACAAACGAATCACGTTTCCGATGTGATCGTCCCACTACACCATGTGTTCCTGGCCAGGGCCAGTGTAACAGTGACACTCTTCTCTGTGACTGTGATGAGGGTTCTTCGGTCTGCAGTGCCAGTTTTCTGCGGGTGGGTTTTCTTTCGTTCGTTACCTTCAGTTATGTCTTGATGTCAGTTTGTAACTGGTTGATAAAAATACTGTCATGAGGAAAAAGTTTGAGTACTAGAGGGACGAGGGGGAAAGGCACATTAGTGTGAAAGTTTCATTCAATCAGCCGTATAAACACTTTATACCGAACTGATGTGTCGCTGAAGTGAAGTAAACTATTCACATTGTGCCTAATCAGCATTACATTTGTGGACTCGAACTGATGTTTGTTGATCATGTTGTTCTGCTCATGGAGCTTTTCACAATCCCTCTACTGCAGAAGAAATAGATGTTGCTGGATTGCAGCTTACGCTTATGAGGCGAGAAGATGAACATTAACTTATTCCATGTTAATGAGGCGAGAAGATGAAAATTGACTAATTCAGTCTTAAACTGGCCTTTTAACGGCAGAGGGTTTAGTGATCGATCATTGACAGTCTGTATTAGAGGAAAATTTGCCTGCACATCGACGCTCAATACTTGCGTTAAAAGGTTAAGGTGGTAGCAAGACTTCAAGTTGATCTAAGACAGTGATTTTGGCCTGGCTGTACCCCGGTAAGAACTTTAAGTATACACACAAGTACATGTGAAAATCCATCTTTCTTTCTATTCCCAACTGGCTGAAGGGGGGAGGTTGGTGAGAAAGATTTAGTGCAAGACTGGTTCCAATGTTCGTCATCACGTTTACTTTCTTCTCACAAACGTGACGTTCCATTTTGTTTGAAACTGACCTGCGGTACAACGTGGATTTTTCCACGATCACTTAATTTCTTTTTTGTTTTTAGCCTTAGTTGTACATTAATGATACATTGCGTGCCCTATATTTTTTTTTTTAAAGATTATTCACAGTTGGAGGAAAATATTGATTATTTGTTTGTTCTTATGGCGTTTTTGTTTGTTCTTTTATGGCTTCACTGGCTTTATTAATTCACAAAAAATGATAAAGTAATTTGAGTACGTTTATAAGGTGTGTATGTATATTGATCTGCCACACTTAACTCCGGTATCATTGCTGACAAAATATCAGTGTTAAAGTTTACCACGGATAATTACGGGTGCGCACACGTACACACATGCACACACATGCAACCACGCGCGAGCGCGCGCATGCACACACACGCGCGCGCGCGCGCACACATGGACAACCAAAACAGTTTAGCTACATCAGAGTCAGTTTGGTACACAATTGAGTCAGAAGAAGATGTGGTAATTCAGTAACAATAGGTTTTGTTCGTTTATTTTAAATAGGTTTTACGAAGTTCTGCATTTCTTCTCTGGGTGTTTTGTGTGGGAAGCGGGGGCTGCTTGTTCATCTATTTGGAGGTGGTGGGTGGGGTAGGGAGAGAAGAGAGGTTAATGGAACGCTTTGGGCTTTACTACGCAAATCAACAACGCTTAAGGCTTTTTCTTTCTTTGAAAAAATATGGTAAAAGACAAAGGATACAGCATGTATACAGTTTACTCAAAACAAAATTCAAATGGAAAGAAAACAATGAACATGGAGCTGGGGAAGGATTCCCAGTTCATGAAATAGGGACAGACATTAATTTTCACAGACAGATGCATATAAAAAGACACGCTGATAACACATACTCATAACGCGCGCGCGCGCGCACACACACACACACACACTCACACACACACACACACACACACACACACACGCGCGCGCGCGCGCGCGCGCGCGCGCGTGCAGAGAGAGAGAGAGAGAGAGAGAGAGAGAGAGACTGACTGAGCAAAGAATTTAAGGCTAGCAAAATGTAATAAGAAATTGTGGTGCTCTTTTTGTGTGTAAAGTTCTTAGAAGTAGTAATAAAAATTGTTCCCCTTATTACAGGTCAGCTATGTCCATCAAATCCTTGTCCGAGAGGAAAAATGCATCTCAACCAAAACTTTTGTACGTGTCCGGACCATTACTATGGAAACAGGTGTCAGCATAAAATGGGTATGTAAACTTTACCAATCACTCAGCATTCTTCACTGATCTTATAAAATGACCGTTATCCCTGTGTTTTGGATTTATACTGTATTTTTGAGAACTTCACCTCTTGAATGAATTTTCTGTACATGGCTCTGTTTTGTTCTTGTTCTCCATGTGATTGTTAGCTTGTGTGGTGTGCTTATGTTTTATGTTTGGGTGTCGCGCTTCTTGAATGAATTTTCAGTATAATTCTGCTTCTGCTGTCTGTACTCTAAACAGTGTATGCAGAGTGTACGCTGACTAAGATGGTGGTCAACATTTTCCCCTACGGCTTCACAAACCTGCTGTCGTGGAGGGCGCGCTATCCTGAGACTGCTAATACCTCCTGCATGGTAAGTCACTCATTGTCAAGGTATACAGTATTTTAGGGTTGTGTTGAAAGTGAGATTCTCTTGTTTACAGCGCTGTGTTTCCCTCCCTTCAGTCTTGTTTAGCAGATTTGATCTAGTGTCACACATTCCTAAAATCTTGCTTGTAAGGTGGTGGTGAAGGCTTCGAGATCTGCACCCAGCAATAGCAGCTGGGCAAAGTTTCTTCCTCTTGTCGCATGAGATTGTTCAGCGTTGTTGAGGTCGTTCGGTTTGTCAAGACTGAATTTCAGGTGGCCATGTTGGGCGCTATCCGTGTTGTCTGTTAAAATGCTGTTTGAATTTTTATGATAAATGCTTATTAAGATCATTTTCCTTAAAGCGGCATACTGTTTGAGCAGTGTGTTTGATTTTGGTATTAAATGTCATAGTTGTGTAACCTCCATCATTATTTTAAATCTCTCCCTTTCCTTTCGTTTCCTGTATTTCACACGCGCACACACACACACACACACACACACACACACACACACACACACACACACACACACACACACACACACACACACCATATGGCGTTTATTTCGGTGTGTCACTTGTATAGAAATCTGATATTCCACTCCTCTTCATAGTCATTGACTTAGGTCGTCGTCTTTTTTCTAAAACGTACATGGTATCTTTGTTCTTATCGTCAAAAATACATTATTCACATATGTATGTACCACATATGCTATGTACCATGTCATGAAGGCCTGCCATCAAACAGCTTCTCTCCACCCATCTTCCACATCCCCAAACTCAGCCCTAACCTACTTCATCTCGGCCATCTCATTTTACTTCCTGTTCATCTCTCAAAGGTTTACAGAGTAATGTGCATGTAGAGAGAACGGTGCTACCGAGCTTGTTAGGCCGATCATCCACCCCATTATGGCCTCCAGTGTCACGATCGTAACGTAACAGCCTAGGGCTCTGTCCATGTATCGGGGAAGGGAAGCGGGAGAAGGGTAGAGAGGGATGAGGAGACTTGAGATGGCCCGGTATAGTGTAACTTGTGCCCTTGGAAAATCCTTACTTCTTTCGCTCCATCCTGCCTCTTACTCTCTCACTGTCTGTGTATGTGTGTTTGCTGCTCTGTCCCCTTCTGCAAGAGGTCATTCACTGAAAAATGTGAATGTTAAACAGAGGTATAAATAGACTCATATGTTCACACACACACACACACACACACACACTCACTAATTCACTCACACACACACACACATGATGCCCATGATGAACTAACACCAGAGACCATTTACTGCCTCCCTCTCGCCCCTTCTTCCGTCCCGGGCCTCCCCCTTGTCATTATCACTCACCAGTGTTCCCTTACACACCAATTTCCCTCCTCTACCACATCCTTCCGTCTACTCTGTTTGCATGTGCGCGTGCTTGTACATGTGTGTGTGTGTGTGTGTGTGTGTGTGTGTGTGTGTGTGTGTGTGTGTGTGTGTGTGTGTATGTAAGCATATGTGCGTGTGTGTGTATGTGTGTGTGTGTGTGTGTGTGTGTGTGTGTGTGTGTGTGTGTGTGCACGCGCGCGTGCTAATGTCACATTGCACGTTGATTTGTGTGCAGTTGCAGCCAGTGGATCAAATTGCAGCTTTCAGAAACAGAGGATGGCAGGGTTTCGCTAGAGAGTTTCTCCATGACAACGACCCTTGTGGGGGTTCTGCTACACTTGTAACAGAAACAGTGAGTTCATTATGGTCAACAAACATCTGTTAGCTTATACCTTTGAGGGCAGATAATCAGCCTGCTGATGTCTTTTTCCATTTTTCTCTTGATAGCCCAGAATTACTTGTGTAGGGAATATCATAGTAATTTAGAAACTTCAGATGGAGCTCTTGACATCATTTTGCACGCGACCGGATTGTGTTAACATTTGGTGTTGAGGGGGGAGGGGGGAAGGGTGTGTGGTGTGGGGGGGTGATGCCGATAGATTGAGAGAGCAAGTTCGTCATATTTGAAACGAAACCAGTAAGATTCGTCAGACAGTGTCCACACAAATCTTATTATTGCTGTCATTATACTTTAAGTATCACCTGACTGTAACATGCAAATTTTGGTCAACAAGTGAATAGTGAAATGCAGACGTTTCAGTTCAGAGTATGCGTCGGTTCATGTTTCTTGAGATGGGAAAATAAAATATTCAGAATATGTTATATTCATGTCATCATTGGTATAAAGATAGTAGGCTGTTTTGTGACTTGTGACTGAACATCAACTCTTTCAATTGTGTTATTTCGGCTTAACACCAGTTTTGTGTTTCTGTCCCTCTCAAAAGTATGAGGAAAGTGACTCCACAGATTTCTTTTTCGCGCATTACATGATCATACTACTCTTTAACAATACTGGCCCCTGGATCTTATTCATACCAGTCAAGACAAATTGAAAGCCGGCCTCATTCATACTGACGAAAATAATGAAATAAATGAAACCGTATCAGTCGCTCCTTTTCACAGCAAAATGATAGCATGATAATGCTTTAACTGATGACGTTTTTGTTTCGAATTCTGACTCGGTTCATTCATGTACTCTGTAACTGCTTTCATATCAGGAAAGCAAAAGCCAAAGTTACCCGAAACAATTAACTCAGCTGCATGCCCCACATGAAAGCCTGTCGTGCGTGCACAAGATCTACAGGCTTTGTTTTTTTCTGCATATTTGTCGATGTTGATTTGGAGCATTCCATAAACAAACATACGCAATTCAGTGTGCACACAACAAAAAGCAGAGATTATAAACTTAATGACAAAGCGCGTACAATGGGATCCACTTGTCAGTAGATATTCATAGGTGAGTTTTGAAGATGTAAAGTGAGTTCGAATTTATCTCCGCTGTGTTCCTTGAGAACAACACAATTTTGGGGGGCCTTCTAGGCAGGCAGCAGATGTACATCGTGTGAGAGTACATCGTTACATTGGTTGCGCTTCTTTGTCAGGATATATGTGGACGTATCAGCCCAGTACTCAAAACACGTGTCAGTTAGAAAAACAGGTTGTCACATGTGGATTGGTGTATCACTCGAAAGAAACACTCTTGTGTGTGTATGGAATGCTTGCATCCAGTCCAGTGACATATGTTGCTGACTTTCACACGATGGGTTGACGTGACATTGATAATTTTGCTAAACAGGAGTTTACGGTTCCCAGACTTTCTACACTCCTCCTACACCACAAAACATGATTTCTCTGTGTCCGTGAATTCAATATAAAAGCGCCCAAAAGTGTTCCACACAGATGACAGATAAACACAAAAGTTTGCACATTTCCACTAAGTTTACTATTTGAAAGAAACTGTCTTTCAAAAGGAAGTTATCTAGCGAGGTTCCAAACTCCAGAAATGACGGGAATTTTATCCATCAGGAATTTGGTCCTCTGCAATTTTTTTTCCTTTGTCTGTACGTGTGCCAGATCTTTTTCTTTTTCTTTTAAGTACGAGTGAATTACTGTTAATGCTACTTTGTTGTCACGACAGATTTTACTCAATAAAATTTGAATCCAGTTTTTGAGCTGGCTGTCTGTAAATGTGTTTTAGTTTTCATATGAAACAGGAGTTGTCTTCAAAGTATTGCTGAAGATAACCCGTTTTGGTCTTGCCTTATTCTCTATGAGCAGTGTGTATTGCATTTAGTGCTTCGGCCTTTTTTCATCTTAAAGAGGAGCGCATAGTCCAACGCTGATGTGTCCTTTAATCTCCTTTGTTTCGTAATATAGCCAACTGTCAAAACAGCATACACTACATAGACTGATAGGTTCAAATACCAGTTATATGTGGAAAACGTAGCTTGATTTGCTCACTAATTATCGTCTGTATGCTTAAACTTTGAAGAAATATTCTGTGTGAAAATGGTAGTGTAGGATTTGTTTAGTGGTCTCTCAAATCATGAATCTGATATCAATAGCGCATTTTTAATGTTAGCAAATTAAAGTTACACTGTCTGAATTTCATTTCAGTTGGTTATCAGTTTCTTGAGTAACAAGTGCAGATGGGGATTTCTTCAAAATAAGACTTTTTTCAGCCTTTTTTTCTTCATCTGCTTGGAGAGAATGATGGCAAAAAAGCTGCCGGGCTTAATGCATCCACATTCATGAACAAGAGGAAGTTGACTATATGCAGTCCATATTTTGTTAAATACGCGAAAACAGAATACAACAAAGCAGACCTCATCCAGTATACTGGAGAAAGCATCACTATAATATAGAGAGAGTGTCTGTTCAGCGGAAACAAAATCGTTTTGAACACTTTCGACAGAAAAAAGTCACGCTAGACGTGCGGAAACAAGGAGACTGTGACATGCAATTCATAATCTGTGCAAGTTCAACAGTTTAACAAAGACGTTTTCACCAAAACAGCCGGTATAAATGCAAAAAACGGGAGAAAATGCAAAAACGGACACTCATAGATTTTGCGTGACAGACCCAGGCTTTTAAGTACCAATACTTCAAAAAGTTTGTCCACAACTCATATATGAACAAAAGAAAGTGACTGTCGGCGGTCGGTCCAAAGCAATTGTGGCAGACAAGAACGATTCCTCTGAATATTAATACACTGTAAAATGTATGGGAATGCATACTGTTATGCCTGATTTACCGTCAAAGGCCATCTTCAGGGTACAATGAAGATCAAACGCCCTTGAAGGACTGTATAGGTTTCAGAACTTCAACCATGTTGCGCATGATGTCGTCTATGGAGATCCAGTCATAGCCTGTGTCACCTCGATGACCACACGTCTTCTGAACAGCGCAGGCATCATCATTTTCCAGTGTCGTGAATGGTTTCTGTATGTTGTGCTTTGCCTATTTGTTCGCAAGGTATCGACGATGACCTTCTCTCGTCAGCTGTACGTCTACTATGACCCTCTGGGACCTAACCCTACTGACACTAGCATCACCGTCACCTGTGATGTTCTGAAACTACCAGCGTGAGTAATGTATCTTTGATAAATACAGTGTAAAAAGAACACTGGAATTTGAGCTTGAAAATTATTAGACTTTTGATGAAGGTAACATTGCTGTTATTTACTTCTGATTACAGTAGAATTGTTTGATGAACAAATTCATAATAAAGCAGTTATCACTTCGGCCAATTGCTGCAGACACCAACAGGGTCAGACTCCTGTTTTGTGCTAAATACGAGATCTTTGGGAAAGGGGAATATGTGCTTAGAATAAGTCTTAGGACAACAATCCGGATTGATGATGAGAAGATGCAATATTTATATGGATTATCACTCTCTACCATTTAAAGAAGCCCATACTTTATTAGAATGCACTGAATATGACACAATTTTAGCATTGTCTTTTTCAGTTTCAGTTTCATCACTCAGTTGTTTTTTGAAAAAAAAATGACTACATTTGTGTGACCTTTCTTTTATTTCGTTTTCATTAATATACATGTATGTGAACATCATAATGAAATAAAGATACCGTCTGTTTGAAAATGTTCATCCATACAAAAAAATCACAGACGTACATGAAAACCTACAGCTATAAACGGTATATCTGCATTGACTTTAAATTCTTCGAATTTGATATATTTTCCGTCTTCTTTCAGAAAATGTTGAATAGAGTTCCTTTTTTCTATCAGTTTCTCTTTCGTAATTACGACAGTGCCGTCTTTCTTTTTTCGCTATAGAAAACTGATTCGTCAAGTAATTCCTCCACTCGCTGCATTCTTCTGTTCTCTCTCTTCTCTGCATTCGCACATGCAGAAGTTGACATGTATGTTTTAAGTTTGTGAGTCCAGAATTGCATACATTGATGTATATGTTGATCCAGAGTGCTGTATGTTTTACATAAACGGGTATGTCTCTGCAACAATATTGTCCATTAATGATTGGTCGTTACAATTTCTTGTTCAGATAAGCTTTCAAGCGAATTTAATATAAGTTTTACATCCGGTAAATTTAGACCGCTTTGTTCGCGTTTTCCTTTTGAGGATCTGGCAACAAAATCCAGTGATGTATCGATTGAGATAGGATAAGACACTTTACTCTTCTGATAGGAATGATGATTCGTTCCGTCCAAATTTTGAACAATGTTTTCACTTTTGTAAATCTATCATTATAGCTTATTATAGTTATTCAGGTCTTGGTTGACCAGATCCCTAGCATTTTAAGTCCAGGATGATTCCAAATCATACGCCCATGGGGACAGTATATTTTACAGCACAGATTTTCCTAATCTAGTCACATAACTTGCGTTTTTTCACAATTCATGTGTAGACCTAAAACTTTACTGAATCTGTCAAAGATAAATATTGATCATTCCAATGAAACTTGATCACAAACGTTTACCAATTGGGTGTCATCAGCAAATTGTAAGATTTAGTATTCCGCGCTATGAATTTTTATACCTTTAACTGTTTCTCCTCTTTTATCAAAATAGCTAAAAATCACGGGGAAAGAATGAACTAATTAGGCGAAATTGGATCTCCCTTTCTAAAGCCCCTTTCGATTATAAACCATTATGCAGTCATACCATTTATGATGACAGTTCATTTAATACATTTTTAGAATGTTTCAATTCACTGGCAAACATATTCGCTAAAACCATACACCTTCGAAACTTTAAAGTGAGAACTCCAGTTTAATTAATCAATAGCCTTTCCAAAACCAGTGCAAAGCAGCGAACCAAGGGGATTTTTCAGGTTAAGATGATTACTCAGATTATACATAAAATCGAATATTGTCCCCCATACATCTTTCAGCAGTACGTCATGTTTGATTATCACAAACACGTCAGCAGCTCTTTCTTGAATCTGTTGCAAATGCATGACAGTCTTGATTTGTATCCAGCAGTTAGCAGAGAATCGAGGCGTCAGAATTGAATAGATTATTTAGACTTGTCGCCCTTAAATGTACAGATAATCAGCCATTCTTTCTGTGTTGTGAATAGCTCTTCACACGTTTCATTAAAAGATCTAATAACAAATCATCCCAGTTGTCTCCAGAAAAAAAAACCTCTGAAGTGAAACAATTTGTTCCATTTTTCAAGTTTTTTAGTGCCTCTCCTGCCTCATTTGAGGCAACATTTCCTTCGAATGATTTAGCTTCTTCCGATGGTAAATTTGGGATATGTTCAAACAAGATCTTCGATCTCGCAGTTCTCATTTTTCTTTTTCTATTCAAATTCTCGTTGAATAACTATCGCATTTAATACATCTTTATGATCTGCAACGATCTTGTTATCGTCAGTTATTAATTTTTTTTTTCATTTGCTTGCTACTACAGCTCCTTTTTTTCAAGAATAAGAAGTCAGCAGCATATATAATTCAAAATGGCATTGCCTGCACGTGATGACAGCTTGAGAACAAGAAACAGGGCTTAGGATGTACTAAGAAAATTTATTCTGCCACCCTTCATAGAGAACATGGATGGGGAAAATGTGTCCCTACTGTGTATGAGTTGGAAGAACAGGAAATGTAAGAAAGAATTGTCATCCCTTCACATATTCCTAGACTAATTAAATAGGTAAAATCTGCATGTTCTCTGTCCCACATTAGCACGCACGCATATTCCAAAATAATTCCAATTTATATCGACACACATTTAAAAAGAAAGGGAACCGTGCACAGTGCCTGCACGTTGTAATGCCCGTGCAATCATTTTTGAATACGCTTCGTCTTAGTGAGGCTACACTCTGAGTGAATTCGTTCTGAGAAAATCTGGATGGATGGTGGATGGGAATCGGAGGTTGGGCGTGTGTGAAACGTAAAAAGGGGAGAAGGGAAGAATGCTCGGTCTGCCTCGAAGCTGACTGGTCAGTCGCCCTTTCACTGACACGGTCAAGAATTGGTCCCCTGACGAACAAGTGGAGAGAGCATTTTCACATGTCTGTCACAAGGTTTTGTTGTCCCGAAAATCAGACGGATAGGCGTTTCGAGCCCTGTCAGCATGCTGGACCTTCATGATTGGCTTTATGCGGGACTGGCCGTCAGTAGTAGATGCTTCAGCAGAAACCGCTGACCTTGATTGTCAAACACAGACCAGACACAGTCTGTTCCTCCTCTGGATGCAGCGACTCGTCTATATCTATCGAGCAGTGAGGCACAAGCATGTGTACAGTGAAAAACTTTTTTTGAAAATGAATATTCCTTTTAACATAGCATTTTGACAAACGCCCACAAGTCTTCTCTTCCTTCCTGCTTCAATGAATCAAGTTGTCTTGCTTTCAAAGAAGGTGCAGAAAGGGGATCCGCGAAAATAATAGCTGTCATTTTAGCTGCTTCTTTTACATTGTACTATGATAAGATCATGTTCCCCTTAATACTTAAGAATCCATATTTTGCACAAGACAGAAGTCTGTCCACTACCAGTGTCCATAACATTATCACAGTATGTTTATAACACAAAACAGAATTTTACATGCTGGTTATGCTTTTTTTGCTTCTTTGAAGATCTGGTATGTTAACAAAAAATCAAAAAGCCTTGAAAGACGTTGCAATGTTTGTTTTTCTTTTTTTTAGCCTTTTAAAGAATGAAACCAAATTCGAAAGATAAGGCCCACATGGCTGAGTTATTAATCTAACTGGCATTAATGTAAGAAATTACATGACACTGAAGTTGTGCTAATAAGCCTTTAATTTGACACACTTTATTTCTATAGCCCACACGTGTCCGTGCTTGTGAAAGAACTTGGACGAGGCCATCCACCCAGCAGTTCTCGTGTGCAGACATATATAGAGATGCTGTTCGCGCTCAGGATTCCCAACCGAGGTAAGTTAACCTTTATGATTTAGATGGTATTAAGAGTGATGTTCAGAGCGGATTGTTTTGTCCAGAACGGATGGAATCCAATTTGTATTTTCTGGATTTAAATGCTTTTGATTGAGGAGTGAGTGGGCGGCAGCAAAATGTAGTGTCGTTAAGCATACTGGATGATGTATACTTGCTCCCCACACCACCCCCCCCCCCCCCCCCCCCCCCCCCCCCCTAAAAAAAAAAAAAAAACGTTGAGAGGCAGAATCTTTTCCTGTTCCGTTTTCATGTTATATTTTCTCCCGGAATGTTCTCTTGAGGTGCTTTAGAATTTCTTTTTTGTTTGTTTGTTTGGGTTTGTTTTTTTTTGTTTTTTTTTTGTGGGTTTTTTTTTGCTTTCGAATTTCTTGTATTTTCCAGAAAAGAGGGTAGTAGGAGATGATGCTTGTTGCGATCAGGAGAGTAATATTCATGTCTGCTCGTTATTTGCGACACGTAGAATGGAATGTTGATTTCAATCTCATTTCTCTTGTATCCTGTGCATGTGATGAATGTGGTGAACATTATCTGAAAGCGGTGTGCTGCGTGTTCAGAAATAATTACAAAAGCAATTTCCTTTGCATTATAAAGTACAAACTGAAAAAAAAAATCACAATTGAGATTGCTGATGTTTGCAGAGCGCATGACGGAAATCAAGGTGATGGAGTGTACAGCTAGCAACGGTGTTCACTCGGTTTATATTGTCAAAAATGGGTGAGAATTTCTTATCTTCAATGAGTTGCCCTGTAGCTCCCATTATATCACACACACACACACACACACACACACACACACACACACACACACACATATGCATGCATGCACGAGTGCGCACGCGCACGCGAGCGAAACCCCACTTAATAGAAATCAGTATCTTGAAGCAAGTGCGTTGTCTTTCCGTTCTAGAGTTCGAGTTACATACAAGTCTAAAGCTGACACAACCAAAAGTACCAATGGCAGTTTGGCATAGGGTGCAATCGAAAGGATACTCATTGGGCGAGGGTAGCGTTTTTAGTGAACTTTTAATACTTCCACATACGGTTATGCTGTTGGTACTTTGGTTGTGTGAACTTAAAAAGACCACTTAAGTATGGATCCCTCAGAAGGTTGTGACCTTGCCTTATAAAAGGGCTTGCGCGATCTAGTGGTCCCTTAGGCTCTGCTGACGGGAACATGAATTCTTGAATGGAAAGCTAGTTTTCTGAAAACGCTTCTAAGCCGGCATAGCCGGATTGCTGACTGTCTTAAAATACAACATCATAGGAGTTGATGTCCCTGGTAGGGCCTCGCATGTCGGGTAGGTGAAGGGTGAGGGGCCTGACAAAACAATTTGTAACATGCCTTTTTCCTGCTCTGCATTCTGCCTTTCTTTAGGTATCTAACCTGTCATCTTCTCTCCTTCAAGCCTTCATTTTGACACATTCTCCTGTCCCCTGTGGTCTTCTTAAATTCCGCACCAGTGAGGGAGGGGAATGACATCCCGGTGATTGGGCAGGCAGGTCCTCTCAACACATCTTTTTGGCTCGGACCTCTCGTAGACAGGAGGTACATACTTGTCCATGAGTACCAGTCGGCTACCATTGCGTGGTGTGACGGGTCAAGACAGGCAGTTTCCCAACTGACTAAGGTAACCCCTGTAGTGCTTGGCTCTCTGTACCCGGGAGCTGAGCATGATCAGGGCGATCACGTTGGTTGTTTTCCGTTTGTCGCGTATCCCTCCTGAAGCCTGAAAGGGGTCAAAACATGTGTCTCCTGGCACAGGTCCCTTATTTAGACTCCATGGTGGGCGTAACGGAGGGTTGAAATTAAAAACAATCAACACTGCTTCTTCGCAAACACACACACACACATACACACACAAAAAAACGGAAAGTACAGATGAATTCATCTAGATTCCGACCGACCCAGTATTCCGATATTGACAGCGACTCTGATGCAGACAGGGTTTGGGGCTTCCTGGCTAGTGGAGGAAGAAAAAAAACTTTATCTGCGCAAAGCTATTTTGCAATTCAAAAAACTGTTCCAAGGTATTACAGGCGACTCTAAATCTATCAGAAGATTTTTCAAATGGCTCGTTCCTCTTCGAATACCAATGCAAATGCCTCTCAGTGTTGGCTGACAGAGAGATCATGGTGTTTCTACTGAGGCAACTGAACTCGTATTACTGTCATCATTAATATTTAATTCCCATGATCCCTTTCCTAACGGCCTCGTTTTCATTCCAAACGAATTTTGCGCCGATTGTAAAAAGATAAGTGGTCGCTCGTTCTTAGTCTTTGGTGTCCCAGATGTTGCTTGTTTTACCTGAAGAAGACCGAAGAGGTCGAAATGCATCGTGTTTTTCTCCTGTGATCTGTTTGGCTGGATTGTTTTACGGAAGTAATAACTTTTCTTTCAGAAACTTTCATCCAAAGGAGTCATCAGGTGTCCTGACTTCAAAGGTGTTTCGGAAGCAAAGATCAAGAATGAATTAGGACCACAGGGAGTGACCGACGTTAACCACGTCACTGTACGCAGTCAGATCGAACCGCTTAGTGTGCACAGTTTTTTACTTTTTTTTTTTCAATCCGACTTGAGAGTTGACGACATCAATGTGACAGCCCTGGTATGGCCCTTTGCAGTCGGTTGGGCAACCAGTACCATTATCTCTCTCCCCATTATGTATGGGTGCATCTCATGATGCATCAGATTGAAGAAGCTCCAGCTCAGCAGGTCATAATTACAATTCATGTGAATAAGAAACAAAAACTACATCAAGGTAACATGACCGCCGTGATATGACCCTTTGCAGTCGGTTGTGCTATAAGCACCATGATCTCCTTCTGATTATATATGGGTGCATATCAAGATACATCAGATTGAAGAAGCTCCAACTCGGGTCATAATAATAATTCGTGTGAATAAGAAACAATAATATTCGTTGCATGCCTGTCGTACTAATGCAGTCATTGTTATAAAGAGGAAGAGTACATATTTAAGAGAATAATTCAGCAGAAACTATGTGGCATACAGCTTTTGCTTTGTTTTGTATTTATATATAAATGTGCGCTTATGGGTTCATTTTATTATTATTATTATAATGAATACTTTATATAGCGCCTATTCTCGGCTAGAGACCAAGCTCTAAGCGCTTTACAATCCACACTCGTTTACACAACGGGCTGCCTACCTGGGTAGTGCCGACTGAAGAGCTGTCAGCTGGCGCTTCATTCAGTCGTTTCCCGTGTCATCCAATCCATATCATCCATATCCATTTTGCGTCTGTGTGTGAGTGTTTGTGTGCGTGCGTGCATGCGTGCGCATGTGTGTTCATTAATTTTCATTCAGTTAAAGCATACCATTCACCCCCTCTGTCCTCCAGGTGTGCCATTCACCCCGTTGGAACAATGGTGTATGATGGGAAGACGATGGGCACTGAATACCTGATCATGCAGGTGTTCAAACGACCTCAGTCTCCCCTCGCTTTGCACTTCAAGTGCCTTTTGCGCCTCTGTGACTCCAGGACCGACTACTTTTGCTACAGGGTAACTGCCAGACTTAGCTGCTATACGTAGAGCATTCACAAGATATATATGGTTAAGCTATGGGGTAACTGCCAGGCTTGGCTGCTGTACGTATAGGTATTCACATTATACACCTATTAACGAGCTACGAGGTACTGCCAGACTTAGCTGCTATAGGTGTCTATATTAACATCATGTATATGTTCATGAGCTATAATGTAACTGCCAGGCTTAGCTGCTATATGTATAGGCATTCACATGGTATACCTGTTAAGCTATGAGATAATGCCACTGCCAGGCTTGGCTGCTATATACTGCCAGGCTTGGTATTCACATTCACATTGCACCTGTTAACGAGCTATGAGGTACTGCCAGACTTAGCTGCTATAGGGTATAGGTATTCATGTATCTCATGATGTATCTGTTAACGAACTATGAAGTAACTGCCAGGTTTATCTGCTTTATCTGCTGTATGTATAGGCATTCATATCATATACGTATTAAGCGATGAGGTAACTGCCAGGCTTAGCTGCTATACATATAGGTATTCACATCATGCACCTGTTAACATGAGTTTATGAGGTTACTGCCAGGTTCAGCTGCTATACGTATAGGCATTTGCATTATGTACTTGTTAAGCAGTGAGGTAACTGGCAAGCTTGGCTGCTCTATGCACAGGCATTCACGTGATGTACTGTTAACAAGCAGTGAGATAGCTGCAAAGCTTAGCGGCTACATGTATAGGCATTCATATCCAGTACCTGTTAACAAGCTATGATGTAACTGTCCAGGCTCATCTGTTCTATGTATGTACAAGTCTTTATATCCTGTACCTGTTTACAAGCAAGGAGATTACACCCAGGCTTAGCTGCTATATATATAGGCATCCACATCCTCTGTCTGCTAACGAGCTGTGAGGTAACTACGAGACGCAGCTGCTCCATGTATAGGCATTCACATCCTGTACATGCAAACAAGCAATGAGGTAAATGCCAGGCTTACCTGCTGTATGTATGAGTATTCACATCCAGTTCCTGTTAATGGGGGTACCCTCCAGCCTTAACTCCCCTGTGTATAGGCATTCACGTCCCTTACTACCTGTTAACATTTGTTCATTACGTTTTCAGTTACAGTGAAAAACTAAAATGCCTCTTTTTTTCGTTAATCATAGCAGAAACATTGGAGATCCGGTCAAACTCTAAAAGATATACCAGAAAACTAATGTAGGTCAGTCGCAATGATCTGGACTACAAATTTCTGGAAATGTACAAGCTCACACACACACACACACACACACACACACACACACACACACAAATCATGCATATGTGTGAATACAGATGTACACTCACTCCCATACTACTTTGTACAGGAAGTAAAATTGGATTACTTACAGTATAGTACAGGTCTTTTGCTCCATGTGGTTGCAGAGATCCATGTGCTTTGGACGAATGAAGAGGTCATTGTCGATGGAGAAGGAAGAGATGAACGGGAACCTGATGAATGTGGAATACACTTTCACATTGACACCTGAGTGAGATAATAAAACCTTGGACCAGAGATCAAACGTCGGATGTTTACAACCACACTGACTGCAGAAGGCCAATTTCTATTTACTTGTTTAACCAGTTATTTCTGTTTTTTCTTTTGTAGGCGGTCTCTCCTTCTCTCCACATCTTTTTGTTTAGCACTGACAGAGAACCATCTTCGGTACCAACTCATCTTGCTGGTAGGTTGGCATTCCTGATTCTGTGGATCTTTCCGTCTGAACTCTGATGTGTCTCCAGTTGAATCATCTGTATCATTAAATATATGTCATGAATAACCAAGAATTTCTGGAGATTGTACTGACTATACTGTAGAATACATGTGGTCATAATGAGGTCACTATGGCCAGTGTTTTGTGGGCGTCTCTGTACTGGTAAGAAACCCCAGTACTTATAGGCATCACAGATAAATCATTATTCTCATCTTTTTAATTATTTTTAGATCACAGCATGTTTGTAAAATTACACCTGTACTTTCTCATGCATTTCAGGCCATGCCATTGCAGAGCTTGGATACGTTGATCAATTTACTTCTCACGTCTTCTCAGTACAATAGAGAGTTTGTAAGCCGTCATTTCTGTTACGGATGGAATGGGTGGTGTCTGCAGGTGTCTGACTCACACACAGAAATTATGGATGCATGCACGACTTTTCCAATCACACATACACACCCACTCGCCCGAACATTGACAGCCAGGCAACAAAACAACTTTTTTTTTGTTTTCTGCCCGAGCTATCGGACAAACATATAATAAATGCAAGCGCATCAATAGTCAGCACGCCAGCTACAAGGCGTACACACAGAACTATATTTGTATATAATAATACTTCAAGCACGCCAAAGAGAGTGCGCATGACACAAAGTATATCTATATATAATTCGCTATCTATTATCGCTGCTGGTTCCAACGACGATGAAGGCGGCGACGACGACGACGAAACGACGAAGCCGACGAGACGACGAAGATGAAGATGACAACATCTACAGCGTCAAGTCTGACACAGAACTTGCATAACTTCACAGAGCTGTGGCTCAAAAACAAAAATCACTAACACACTCACGGCGTCTCTGCCTGCCGGCGACAAAGCGACAGTCTCACACAGGAGCTGTGGCTCACACACAGAAGCACAGAACGAACGCAGCGACAGCTCAGCCAACAGGTCGCTGGTTCAGAACTCGGGAGCGGCGCTCTGGCTTGGCAGCAGCAGCGTCTCCAGCCCCACTGGCTCAGCGGGTAGTCGGTGCCGGACGCAGTGGCAGGTAGGGTAGTTTGTCGGCACTCAGGCCGACATCTCCACACCGACACACGGCGGAGAATATGGGCGTAGACACAGCTATGGCCCCAACCCTGAGACAGTAGCAGCCAGTCCCCCTCAGTCCAGGGAACACACTTCTACCTGGGGGGAAACTGATTAACTACCTTGATTATCATGGCTACTATTCATTACAATCACGACTACATTCATATATTCATTAGCCATATCATATTCCACAAGAACTTGGGACAAGCATCAAGATATTCTTTCTTCAACACTACAACATTCCTTTTTCCGGTATCATAACACTACAACATTCCCTTTTCAGGAATCATAACACTACAACATTCCCTTTTCACTCACTTCTTCCATTCATGTTTTCCGACAGCATTTCGTTTTGTTACCCTACGAAGTCATAGGATAATAGAAACACAATAAAAATACAAATCCTTAACAAGTGCACTGAGGAAGTTCAGTCGCTCCTAAACGGGAATACGGTTTCGGTTTGCTAGTAAATAAACATTAAATGATAAATACCTGACCGCCACCAGAAAAACAGCTGGGTCCCTCTTCGGCCTTCTGGAAAGCTGCGTAACCGGAATCACTGCAGAGACTGCCTAACCGGTTCAGCTCACCGGGCTTTAAACGAGCGCAGTTGAGTAGCAGTCAGTTAAACTTTCCAACCGGCTTCCGGACGACTACCTCCCGGTTAACACTGTTGCACGAAAATTTGTGACTGGACGGGAAACGGTCCGTCACAATTTCCTTCTCTTTATTTTGATTGTTCTCTCCCAGTAAAAAAAACAACACGAAATCTTCCTGTTAAAATTGTCAGCTGTGTTCCATCATATTCAGTCTTTTAGTTTTACTGTCAGTCTCTTTCAAAATTCAGGGCAAAATCAAATATTGTTTTATGTCATGGGCTTATCAACCCTTTGATGTCTGTGAATTTCTAGCATGATAGATGTTCAATTCACCGCTTGCTTTGAATTCATTACACATTATGTAATGCAGTGTGATTACATTACGCAAATCCTTTGCTTTAAATGCACGCCAATAAATCTTGATGCATTTATCATGTACATCTTAAAATCAAGACACAAAATGGCAGTCATGCACAAGCCACCAGGTAAGCAGAGTAGACCACTATGACATGATCAGTGATAGCAGACCTCGGCCTCTTCAAACATTAACACACACACACACACACACACACTGTACCAGTGGTTCGGCTCTTTTTTTTTTTTTTTTTTTTTTTTACAGGGGCTGCTTATGAACGGAAGGTTTTCTTTGGATATTTATACCTAAACTTACTTTTATTTGTATGTAAAGGTAAGTAAAACACTCACATTGCCAGTGTTGAAAATTCTTATGAACCTGTGAAAAAAGCATTTTCTCTTTTTGATTTAGTAACTGATTTTGTATTTGCTGCTACACAGTTCAGTCAATCTACCAAGAAGGATTCCTCCTTGTAAAAACATACTTAAAGTTGATGTCCTGGTAGATGGTGATTTGATTATAGAACCATTACTATAGAGCTTTTTGTTTCATAGGTGAGAATGTTGGACTCACCAGCAGAGAGTGAATTCCCTTAAAAGAAAGTTTGTTCATATAACTGATGAAGCGTTGGAGAAAACTTGAGACAAAGTGCAGTGTGTTGTACTGAGACGGACAAAATTTTTCACAGGACATTCCTGATTTGGGCCAAGCTTCAAGCTCTGGCATCAGCTCGTCAAAATGGATGTATACAGCTCTAATGTTACGTTACAACGTACATACAAGAAGACCTTTTGTTGTGTTTCGAACCTCATTCTGAAATCCCTTAACCTTTTTGACAGTTTCGTTGCGAGTACGATACACAAACTCACTGAATCAAGAGTCCTGCTGCACATAGTGATATGCACACAGTTTCTCTCCCACATTTCAGTTTCAAAAAGATAGTGAAAAGCCAAGCCTTAAGGGCAGATGTCTTAAGATAGTAATTAAGAAATCAACTTGACAACTTGATCAGTAAGTTTGGCTCAATCCCAAATCAAGAGCACATGATTCAGATATGGCACTGTTTCAGTATAAACACAAAAAGCATACATTTTCCGATTCATCTGATAAGTATAGATATAGCCACCAAATGACCTTGACAATCTCAGTGTCATACAGAAAGGTTCCATAACCTGAGATATTATCTATTGCAAACACTGATATTGCCCCGTCCTTCCCACCCCATCCCTACCCCATTCCTTTCCCTGTTATATATGAACTGAAGAGTGAATTCTTGAAATACTGAAAGTCAAGATGGATCATTCAAATAAAGTAACTTTAAAGCCATGCATGATTCTCATGTTTTACTGTTTATTACAAGCACACTGCAGTAACCATGAATGCTGACATAAAATCAGTGACGGCAAAAGCATGTATGCACTTGATTGGAAATAAGATCACCTAAACAACTCAGATAACATTAACATGAATTCGCATCAACTACAAAGTTACAATGTCATACGGTTTGCTTTTTTTGTCTGAACCTATCAACACTTTCACGTTTGAATTCAATAGTTACTTTTCATGTGTATCAGACTGATACTATAAACTTTCATATAAACAGTTGATCATCCAGTATCAGAAGATATATGAAATATATGTGGTAGCCATCAAAGCAAACTAAACATATCAAACGTTTGATATTGCACATAGCAATATATGTCTGACAATAACATTACGTCAAATCGCTGTTAAAGAAGAAAATGTGATCGCACAGTTGATTACAGATCGCACTGGCATACACACACACACACACACGCACACACACACACACACACACACACACACACACACACACACACACACACACACACATGTATATGAGGCCCCTGAATACCTTAACCATTCATCTTTTTTTCCTGCAATCAAAGTTATAAAAAAAAAAAAAACCGTCTCTTTGAGAGTCAGTTTGGCTGGTATTGAATGATGGCAAAAACGTTCAGTATGATCATATTGGGTTTCAAATATAGACTGTGTTTAGAACACGCATATAATATAAAAGCAACTACGCACTTGGTACAACATTTAGAAAAAAAGCAGCTACATTCCTTTAAAATGTAATGACATATTTTTGTAAAATACAGAATGTGTGTGTGCGCGCGCCCGCGTGTGTGTGTGTGTGTGTGTGTATGTGTGTGTGTGTGTGTGTGTGTGTGTGTTTACTAAAGTATCCAGAGTGTACTGATGATTCTTTATCACCAAAAACATACAATTTACACAATACATTCCATATATTCTATTGTTTTGAATGAAACTATCTTATGAAAATCCGTTCCCAGACTATGTATGTAAAAACATAAGAAAAACTGCTGTTAATCGACATGTTCAGGAAAATCTTGGGATGGGACTCGAATGCATGAGATCCATGTTTTTGCATAAAGCGTGCAAATTAGTTCATATATCTGTACCAAGAATCATGTTAATAGGTAGTTAATGGCATAACACTAGTTCAAATGAAAAAAAAAATATTCACAAGAATATCGGCCAACGCTATTGTACTAATTCTATATCGTTTCACTTATGGTAAAACGGACCGTTCTCTTAACAGCACTCGATTTTTACCTGCTGTCACTACCCTGGGCTTAGGACAGGGGTGCCATATGACCTATGTGACCAAGCTGAAAAACAGGAAAAATGATTCTCAAAATTTACCATGCCATGAGACTGCTTCTCAACATTTTCCAAGCCAGAAAAGTAGGGGGAGGTCGGAGCATACAGGGCGGTGGTCCGATCTTCCCTATGTCAGTAAAAGCGAGAGGGTGTGGGGTGTGGAGCATATGTCAATGTGACCTTCATCAAAATCTGTTCTTCATTACTTGATCATTACACTTATTATGCCAAGACTATTTGCGCATCTTTTTGCTTCATGCTTGACATTAGTATTGTGACTCGCTAAATTTCACAAATGTCAAAGCCTTACCTACAGACACATGAACTGCAGATGAGTGAAGAAGAAACTGCAAAAGCAAAGACGATCCTGATTATGCGGAAATCAGGTTCGGCTGAACCAAATGGGCAACATATTTCGCTGTGCACAAGTCAAACAGCTCTTCCATCCTCGCAGCACGAGGAAAAACTGGGCCTTGGAAAGGACTATGTTGCGAGCAATTAACCAACATTAGCGACTTCACCTAAAGACATTTGTCTTACTTTTGAGGCTGGATTTCCAACGTAAGCAGGAAAAGTGCCATCCCATGAGCTGGAAAACCCAGAGGGAGAATTTCTCAGGCATAAACAGCTCAAAATTTGACTGGAGTTGGGTGGCAGTTTTCAGATTTTCCATAGGCTGGATATCCTGTGTTAACCTGGAATGTGGCATCCATCCCTTCAAAGATGGCCACTGTTCTGGGAAAGCCAATGGAGTGCAGCGTGTCCTGTGGCTGTCAATAATGAAGCAGATATAGGTACTTCCAGCCTGAGAGATTACTCCTTACAACTATTCGTTTGTGTGTGTGATGAGAGGATGCTTGGATGGAAGACCATTTAGACTGAATTCCTTTCACCGACTTATCTATCAGTGTTGTCACTTAAGCCCCAGAAATCAATAGCACCTGAAATAAACCATGTCCGAAACAAGTGTCGTACCTAGGTCTCTCTCTCTCTCTCTCTCTCTCTCTCTCTCTCTCTCTCTCTCTCTCTCTCTCTGTGTGTGTGTGTGTGTGTGTGTGTGTGTGTGTGTGTGTGTGTGTGTGATGACTGTTAGCAGGAGAATGGCACTGCAGAAACAGAACTGCAGAAGGGAAGTGAGGACAGTTCAGACAGAAGATCACAAGCAGGGATGTATGATCAGCAAAATATTGCATACTGATGAATCATGAGCATATACATTTTTCCAGGAAAAGGCTTACCACTCGACTTATCATGCTAGAAAATCAGGCAATAGGAGAAAAGAAAAATTACCTCAAGGAAATACGAAAGGCACTTATTGTTCAAACCTGACCAGTTCTTCTTTAACTTACTGACATAGAATTAGTACTTACATGTTTCCTCAATACCAGAGTCAGAAGAAAAGCACAAGGTTACAACAACAATAACGAAAATAAAATAAATCTAACATTAAGTCTAGAGTGCCACGGGCTTGCGATCTGATTAACAGACAGACGAGGATGATTTTGATGAAGAAGAACCATGAGAGAGATCATCACAGAACGCTGGGAGATGGAAGTCTTAACAAAGACAGAAGCAGTAAAATGTGCAAAGAACATGGTTTCTCATGAGGTTTCGTTATGTAGCGTAGCGCATTGAAACCGTTTGTCAACGAACCGACAGTTCGCATATGCCGTGAAAATACTGGAGCGTCGGTGACCGACAAACTTTTTAAAAAGACAATCTCGCTGCCAAAAAATCAAAGACCATGACAAACTGGGAGCTACTATACACCAAGATAAGACAGACTGTGACCTGCGGAATTCATACTGGAAAGAGAAAAACAACCGTCGCCACAAGTGAGATTGCAAGAAAACAGATAGTCAGGCGACTTTACTGCTGCTTTTAAATCTTCGTAGAGTAGCATAAATGGTTTAAT
>JADBJO010000735.1:530000-565000 GCA_016801955.1 Conus betulinus
CACTGAAAATCACTTCAAAACCAGATATGCAAACCATAAACAGTCATTCAACAAAGTAAAATACAAAAACCAAACAGAACTGAGCAAATATATTTGGAGACTTAAAGACAAAAAAATAAACTATAACATATCCTGGAAAATCATAAAAAGGGCATCACCATACAATAACATTTCAAAAAGATGCAACCTATGTTCAACAGAAAAATGGTTAATACTATGCAAACCATACTTAGCAACCCTAAATACTAAAGTAGAAATAGTAAACAACTGCAGGCACAATGGAAATCGTTGTCAGCAAACGCACCCTGAACTGTAAACAACCTGAAAAACCGAACAACACGTGCAGCCAATCCGCACGTGCAAACAGTGACATTAGGCCATATAACACGGCAGTAGGCGACCCAACACCATCCTGAGGAGAGCCAGCGCTCGAAACAGATCTGTTTGATTTTTAAAACTTCCTTTTACCATACTATTTTAACAGATGTTGCTCCCAAGGGGTTGAGCACTTTAAAATATTTTATTAGGCGTTTTAGTACTATTCTTGATATATATATATATATAATATATATATATATATATATATATATATATATATATATATATTTACATACACGCGCATAGAAATATATGTATGTATGTATATATATATATATATATATATATATATATATATATATATATATATATATATGCACATATTCATATAAATACATACATACATACACGCATTTATATATATATATATATATATATGTGTGTGTGTGTGTGTGTGTGTGTGTGTGCTCATTCACTTTCTCACATATACAAATGCGCGCGTGCACACACACAAATACACATACACACACATGCTTGCACGCACGCAGCACGCACGCACGCACGCACGCACACACACACACACACACACACACACACACACACACACACACACATGAATGTACACAAACACCATTGTGGGTGGATGTGCACACAAAAGAATCCCCCCTCACCCCTACGTGTGCGCGCACACGGTCAAGTGCTTGTGCACAAACACATATACACAAACATAAACGCAAACACACAAATTGGTCTTACACACACACACACACACACACACACACACACACACACGTCTCCCCTAGTCTACATGTACCTTGCCTCCTACCTTCATCCTCATAACCCGTTGAATGGCATCCTCACACACAAACCCCTCTACCAATCCTTCACACACACACACACACACACACACAACGTCTCCTCTAGTCTACATGTACCTTGCCTCCTGCCTTCATCCTCATAACCCGTTGAATGCCAACTTCACACACAAACCCTCTACCTCTTTTTCCACACACACACACACACATGCACACACACATACACACACACACACACACGCACACACGCACACACACACACACACAAACGCATGCGCGTGCGCGCACACGCGCGCGGGGCTGTTGCTAAATAACAGCTCTCTGTTCTCCCCACTGTG
The DNA here is from genome assembly GCA_016801955.1 of Conus betulinus. Classification (NCBI taxonomy): domain Eukaryota; kingdom Metazoa; phylum Mollusca; class Gastropoda; order Neogastropoda; family Conidae; genus Conus; species Conus betulinus. The sequence goes on from JADBJO010000735.1 coordinate 531,472, forward strand.
CTAGTTTCACTTACGCGGTAAGTCAGTCACCTGTAGGCCATTCTTACTCATCTTCATGAACACAGCCTTACTGCTCCCTCCTCCTTTCACCAACCGTTGATATCCCAGGCCCCCGCCACAACTCACAACCCCATTACAAATATGCTCAGAACAACTGCTTTGGAAGCCCAGCCACTTTTAAAAATAGACAAAAAAGACAAACCCTTCGCCTACCTCCTCGTTCACCCATACACACGTCCTATGTGTACGAGTGTGTGAGGGAGGGTATATGTATGTGCACATCCACCCATAACGATATTTGTGCACTCTCATGTGTGTGTGTGTGTGTGTGTGTGTGTGTGTGTGTGTGTGTTGTGTGGAGTCTAACCGACGCATAGTAGAAGATCACAAACCTGCCTTTGAGATCAAACCCATGGTTACTTTCAAGCGCGACAAGAACCCCAAAGACATACTTGTGCACTCCAAAATGAACAAAACCGCCACACCCAAAATCTCCCCCTTCAAAATCCAACTGCAAGATCTGTCCTCTCGCCAAGCCAGACACCATGCCACATGGCCACAAAGTGTCATTCAAAATTGAATGTATATTACACTGTCAGAGCCGCAGCATTAGTGTATGTTATCCACATGAACTGTGCAGAAATATCTATATAGGTGAGGCATTCCGCACGCTTGATAAAAGCATTCTGAACTCCTGGCCGACGTCGGCCATCATCGACCCAGACCAGTCGATCCGCGCGTCAGCTATATCAACGTTATAATAGTGATTAGTAGCATAACTATCTGTACATTTCTTCGATTTTAATGCACCCGTTTTTCCCATTTTCTGTATCATTATTAACATTATGATGATGATGATTATGAAGATGATTGTTATTATTATTGGTGTTGTTGTTGTTTATCATCATCAGCATCATTATTATCATCATTATCATTATTGTTATCACTAATATTGCTGTTGTTATAATCATCATCATTGTCATCATTGCTGTTCTTGCCATCATAACCAGTACAGTAAGTATTCATTGCATTTATTTTTTTCTTCTTCTATTATTATTGATATATTTTTTAAAAAAAATTATTTTAATTACTATCGTTATCTTCATTATTTTGTATAGTAGTAGTAGTGCACCAGCACTATCATTACTATCGCTATTATTATTTTTATTATCATCGTCTGTGTTGATTATTGTTCTTATATATTTATATATATATATATATATATATATATATATATATATATAAAAATACTGCTAAAACGCCTAATAAAAATCTTAAGGTGCTCAACCCTTGGGGAGTCTGTAAAAATGTGATGTGGTGTAAACTTCCTTGTGTATTTTTAACAAAACAAACAAAAAAATGTGTGTGTGTGTGTGTGTGTGTGTGTGTGTGTGTGTGTGTGTGTGTGTGTGTGTGTGATCGTTTTTACAACTACAGCTACTAAAAACAATAACAACAACAACAACAACAACTACTACTACTACTACTACTACTACTACTGCTACTATCGTACTATCTGCATGCATACTCTCGTTAAACCTCTCGTTCCATTCCATAATTTTAGTTATTCATCCGAAGCCAAATTTTGCGCCCAGGTCAAAGAGATCAGTGACCGTTTGTTCGTCCTTCGTTTTCGTTGTTGTGAATTTTATTTTTCCTGCCTGACGAAGACTAAATAGATCAAAAAACGCTGTATATTTTTTGTAATTTGTCCCTTCATTTGGGCGTCCAGCAGTTCTGTTTTCGCTCTTGTTTTTGTTTCCGCCTGCTGTCACCCACTCTGAAACCGTAATGCTGAAGTTAACCACGGGACACACACACACACACACACACACACACACACACACACACACACACACACACACACACACACACACAACACACAAAGTGACAACCGAAAAAAAAAACATGGTTACATGGACTGTCTGTTTACACGTGAGTCAAAAATCTATTTGTGTGTGGTGAAACTATATACACCAGTAAATATAACGTCCTTTGTTTTGTCCTATCTGTCTTCCTCTTCTTTTTTCCCCTTTTCTTTTCCTTTCTTTTCCTTTTTTTTTTTTTTTTTTTTTGGAGGGGGGGGGGGGGGGGGGGGGGGGGGGGGGGTGGTGGTTTTGCAGAAGAGGGCACAATTGTGGCGAGACTCGGTTTGTAATTCATTGGCTTTTTTTTTTTTTTTTTTGGGGGGGGGGGGGGTTGCGGAAGTGCAGAGGAGGGCACAATTGTGGCGAGACTCGGTTATGTAATTCATCTGTTTTTTTTTTCTTTTGTACTCCGGTAGAGAAAAAGATACCTCTCATCAAAAGGCACGTGACGGTGACAGGGACATGGCTGAAATATATGTAGCAGACGCAACCGGATGTTCACTGGGTTATTTTATGCTGGGTGTTGGCTTCTGAGTCATCGCTGCCACTTCTATTGTTGACATCGTCAGCGCACAACCCATGCTTGGTTAAACCTCAGGTTTTATAGTGTGGGCCAGGTAGACCTAGCAGCTAAGACCTATCTCCCCCATCCCTACGCCCCATCCCTTTCCACATATACAGTTCCAACTTTAATTTTTTTTCTTTTTTTAATCTCCTGCGCATTTCGACCTTAGGATATGTAACTAGCTGGTTACTGTTGTCGTTGTTTTGTTGGAAGGGACCGTTTTTCCTTAATCAAGCCTTGAGCGCCCCGACAGGGTCGCGTGTGGTCAGCTGCGCTAAAATGCCCATACAGATAAATTAGAATTTAGCAAGTGTCGTTTTCCCCAGACGGTAAATACCCCCCTGACAAAACACGAACCAAACACATGCATGCAACACATTTTTTGCACGGATTGCGATTGTCGTTTTCGTCTTTTTCCTTCCCACGCCACCCCCTCCTTTCCGTACTTCTTTTATTTTCTGGCAAAATAAAGGTAATTCGTACTATGTAGGAGTTTACAGTGATTTATACAGCACATATTTCCATGTGGGTATACAGCTGCACTAGCATTTGGCGTTAATTATGCCAATTTTCCGAGTTAAGAAGCGGTGGTAAATCTGTGGAATATTAATGGTAGGAATAAGTTGTGCAGATGATTTAACCCAGAATTCAATGGCTTTCGTGTCAGTAATATACGCTTATCCCACTTCCATCCTGTGGTTAAGACGGTGTGGCACGCCAAACATGCTCTTTATACTAAAATACAGTCAAGCATACTCTTCGCATGCGCCAAAATGTAATCCATGCATTTCTCGCGTACACGTACCTATGTATCACACCACGCGAAAAGAACGTATCCACTATCAGGGGAAAATCGCGTTGAAATTTGCGTTTTGTGGCTTTCTAGTAATAATTGAACTTTTCATAATTCGTTCTTAATTTTGTTTTTCACATCGACAGCATTCATCAGAACACAACCGGTCAGGAAAAAAAAAAGAAAGAAAAATCTAAACTCTCCTAGAAATGAGTGTAACAGACAAACTAGTATGTATAAAGTCAAAACCTTTTTTTTAATATAGTATATTACTCTACCATCCGTAACGATAATGCACGCGTAATGGATTCTAGAAGACAAGTCTGATCTGAAGATGACGCAGGGGTGTCTGAACGGCTTGAATTTGATTTGTGTGCACTTTAAAGTCTACCGTTGACAACAAACATTCTAACTCACCACTGTGACTCACTGTTGCATGCTCCTTAAAGTCGACCGTTTACAACGAAAATTGGAACTTAATCACAGTGAGTTATCTTTTCGTAATAAACACAGCTTCGTGAATTGCTCGATGCGTCATCTATTTCCGTCTTGCTCGCAGGGGCGCCTACTCTTATTGAAATGCAAACCCTACGCTATAAGGTTTTATCCTTTGACTTAGATACGTACTTTATTCTTTCATATGGGGCAAGGCATGTAAAACAACCCATACAAGCAAGTCACAATACAGGTCGTGTTGACAGTGCAGTCGGAAAGTTGTGGCCCTGTGTAGAATGTTAATGCGAACACGTTCGACTGGTTTTTGAAAAAAAAAAAAAATTGAAACTGCAGTGAATTCTGGGAGGCAATTTCCTGTATGGGTAAGTGATGCTGCCTGGTTATTGATTGACGACGACCACGGGGCACTGCATGTAAAATTTGAGTCAGTGATCACAATTAGAAACAGATAGCGAAAATAGAATTTATCAGTATGTGAAACGGACCCAAAGGATGAACAATGATGGAAATAAATAAAAGTACCTAAAAGGACCTTTTTGGCAGCTGTTTGAAAGCACAGAGAAGAAAAAAGTTGTTGTTTTTTTTTCAGGACAGATAATTCGTGTGTTTTTTGTAGTAGTGTGTAATAATTATGAATAAGACTCCAACCCAGAACGGTGAAATATAGAGTGATTTTATACAAAACATGTAGTAAATGAACACTTTATATCAATCGTTACATATATACTTTATGGTATATCACAGACGCCAGAACACATAGTTGTATACAGCGTGTCCATAGATAATTAAAGCCCCAAATTGGATTACAGCACAACTATGACTGAAAAAAATCTAGAATGCTATGATCTAATTACAAAACGATATGGAAAATATTTATGGCTACTTCATAAACATGAGACAGCGTTTGTCGACAACAGCCGTATCCCTTTCGTGCTTTGGATGTTTATATTTGTAAACCGAGACTATCAATAATCCAGCTAAACGCAGCGAAAGGTGTAGGATACAGAAATTCGAGCTGCTTTTCCTAGACCAGGTTGATTTACTGGATTTCAAATTATGCGATAAACTTTGCGTGAGGTAAGTTAATGTGTATGGCGGCTGAAGTGTAGAGAGTGACCGTAGTATACTTGCTGTGTACACAGTGTCAAGAGTACACGCGGAATACCACACCGGCAAACAGAGCTAGAGGCATTGCAACATTGGATGTCCGGATTCACAGCCATTCATAGACCTCAGTAAAGTATTATCGCGATGCTAAGGTCATCGTGTCCTGAGCTGTGATGGGTGTAACATATCAATTATTCATTCCATGGCGACAAGACTGACTGGCAAAGACAAAAGCGACAGTCTGATATATGGACTATGCTAATGTATGCACGCCGTGTTGTTCCTTCCCATTTGTCAGCCACAGCAATGCTACTTGATGATAAAATACGCGATGCATTTCGCAAAGCACTTATCGCCATCTGTACACATGGTGGGACGAAGCAATCGACCTAGAGAATGCTTTATGTTACATCCGTTCTTTTCGTTAAAATCGTTTGTTAACCTACCGAAAACATCAGGTTCGACAAGAATCAGAGTGCATTGCAATCCATAGATTTCATACGACGCAGAAGACATTTTCACAAAGACACTGACACTTGGTTTCAGGGCACTGGCATTGTTTAACTTGTCAGCTCTAGCACAACATTTCTCATCTCTTTTGTATATGTTCAGATGTTTGGACGGAAAGCAGGCCAGCCGCTAAACAAATATGAAAATGATGTCTTCACGAGGCTCGCTCTGCTTGCAACCTCACGTCTCAGCTTTGGAGGTGAGTACTGGATGAGTGGTTCCTTGGACTTGATATGGAAGCTGAATGGATAAACAAACACGGGTCACCTTGCCTTCGTTATATTACCGACAGTGGTCTTCTTGTCCCATTTCTCTCCCACCACCATCTGTCTGTCTTTCTTGAGCACCTGCTCGCCCCCGACACATCCAAATACCAAAAGTACATATAATAGTAATTAGGACAATTTATATAGCGCCCATCTTGACAACGTACAGGGCGCTTCACAAGTTTTGACAATTCAACATCTACAAATAGACCGTTTGCAGAACACACACACACACACACACACACACACACACGCACGCACGCACGCACGCACACACACTCGCACGCCAGCATGCATGCACACGCATGCGCGCACACACACACACAAACGTTCACGCGCGCGCACGCGCGCACACACACACACACACACACACACACACGCACGCACGCACGCACGCACGCACACACACACGTGCACGGCACGCACGCACACAGCACACGCACACAGCACACGCACACGCACACACACACACACACACACACACACTGGAACATAATGTCGCAAAAACATAAACACACTATATGTAATACGGTGAACGGCTAATTTGTACACGAGCATAGTGTGCAAGTTATATGTAGTAATTTAGTAGTATTTCAGGCGGTATTCTGCAACTGGTGTTTGAACAGATAAGTTTTAAGTACAGACTTGAAAGTCGGGAAGAAAGGGGCATGATGTAGATGGAAAGGCAGTGAATTCTAGAGTATTGCCGCCGAAAATAATAATGCTCTAGAATCGTGCTGCTTTCGGTTAAATGAGGGAATTCGAAAAATCGGTCATCAGAGGAGAACGGAGGGGACGTGTAGGAATATGTATTTCGAAGCGATCAGAGGGATAGGTAGGCGCTTTACCTGTGGTAAACGTATAACATAGACACGCCGACTTATACTGAATTCTGCGCTCGATTTTGAGCTAGTGTAAATTCTTTCAAGAGATCCGAAGTATGATGCTGTTTTGGCACCTTGAAGATAAGGCGAGCGGCTGAATTTTGAACACGTTGCAGTGGCTGGAGTAAGACTGCGGGTACACCAAAGAGTAGAGCGCTACAATGATCTAGTCTTGACAGAATGCAGGAAGACACCAACGTCTTCGTGGCCTGTTCTGTAAGGAAAGGTCTGATAGAGCTGATGCGACGGAGTTCAAGAAAGGATGCTTGGCTGATTTTGGCTATGAGGTGTTTCAGGGTGAGATCAGAGTCGAGATAGAAGCCAAGGTCACGAACAAATGGCATAAATGAGATGTCAGTGGAGCCTAGGACTACTGACGGATGAAGATGGGGGTCTTGAGCTTGTGAGTGTTTTGTAAACCGGATAGCTTCGGTTTTTATTATCGTTTAATTTCAGCTAATAAAGCAGACATTTACTGTTTGATATCAGAGACATAGCCTTGAAAATTTTTGACGAGATTGTGATAGTTAACTAGCGTGTCAGACTGCTCAAGCTGAGTGTCATCGCGCGAACATTTCATGATGAACAGAATGGCTGTCAATGATCTCAGTCAAGGGCGTTGTGTACATTATGAAAAGGACAGACCTCTGGGGAACGCCGAAGTTTGATGACATTTTAGAAAGCCGTTTCTCGTTAATTAGGACGAATTGCTGATTGTTTGACCGATACGACCTAAACCAATTTAGTGCTATGTCACATTTGCTGAAGTTTGTGCTCAGTCGTGAAAGGAGTATTTCGTGATCAGTTGTGTCGAAAGCAGCAGACAGGTCGAGGAGAAGAAGAACAAATACTTTGTCGTCAAGAGATGTCAGAATATCATTCAAGATTCAGATGAGAGCAGTTTCTGTGTTATGTCCAGCACGATAGGCTGACTGGTAGAAACTGAGAAGATTGTTCAGAAGATGTTGGGATAATTGATGGATTGGCTGGTTTCTCTAGAATTTTTTTTTTACAAGAAATGGAGATTGGAGATTGGTCGGAAAGTTTTTCAATTCATTTGGATCGAGCGACGATTTTTTTTTCAAAAGAGAGTTTACAATGGCAGTGTTGAAGTCATCAGGGACTGAACCACTCAGGAGAGACTTGCTGAAAAATATTTGTGGTGATGGGTAGTAGGGAGTCGAGATTTTCATAAAGAAGAGAAGTCGGGATAGGATCAAGTTCATATGATTTTTTTTTTTCATTTTCTGGAGAATGTCTGTCATAAATTGAGTGGTGGTAGCTGGTTCAAACTTGGACAAAGCTGGGCCAGACAAGTGAATGTTACTCGTTAAGGACTAGAGGAAAGAAATGCATTACGGATAGTGATTATTTTGTCTCGGGAAAAAAATATATCAGGTAGTTTTGAGGGATCTACGTTGGTGGGAGATACAGCAGTCTTCGTTTGCCCAGAATTCGGTTCATGTTGCGGTAGAGAGAGTTCTCTACACGTCTTGCTGGTAGAGATCTGAGTCGAAAAGAAACTAGTCTTAGCTTTTTGAACTAAGTCTGCAATGTTCCGTTTAAGAAAGTTGTACATGTGCTTATGAACAGTGAGACCAGTGGAGCGCCAACGCCTTTCTGCCTGGCGACGATTACGTGTAACCGGGACAGTTGTGGGGCGACAGTGTTGTACCAAGGCGTGGCTCTGTCTTCCCTGACTGTAAGCTGATCTGGAAGAAGGGGGGGGGGGGGGGGGGGGGGGGGGGGGGGGGGGGGGGGGGGGGGGGGGGGGGGGGGAGGTTCTGTCGAGCAAGTTGCTCAGGGAAAAGTTCAGATCGGATTGAGACATATCAGATGTTATCATTTAGTCTAATTCCGATCTAAATTTTGAGTTATCAGTCTTATGGATGGAGCGGATAAGTTTGGTAGAGCGGTGCTGAAGAGATTTTTTAACATTAAGTTCACAGAGGACAGACACATGAAAAGACGTAAGGTCATGGCATACATTAGTGGACGGCACAATATTATCATGGCTAAAACACAACACAGGTCTAGAATATGACCATTCACATGCGTGGGTTCGGTCACATATTGTACCAGATCAAACATGTAAACAGTGTCTCTAAATTTCGCTGTATTTGCATCTGTGTCGTCTTCGAAGTGAATATGAAAGTTTCCAGCGATGATCACTTTGCCATTAAGGAATGTGAAATACTGGGGAAAAAAGGCAGTTCATCGAAAAACGTAGTGTCTTACAGAAGTTGATTTTGTTAGGAGGTGGTCGGTAAACACAGATGAAGTTAATGAAAATGTGCAGCAGATTCACAGAAAGTTGAGCTATTGTGAACGAAGTGTGCTGGAAAGGAAAGACGGATTTGACAGTGGAAAGAGCAGAGAAGCTCTATAAAAAGAAAGGCGACTCCTCCACCGCGAGCGACGAGGCCTGGAGGACGGGGCACTGAGAGGAGGGTGTAGTAGCAGTGGTCAAGTCAATGCACTTGGCTTCATCACTAGACGAGCGAAGCCAGGTTTCTGTCGGTAACATTACGTCAATGTGATTGTCTTGAATGAAGTCGGTGATCACTGTTCGTCGGATGGAAAGGCCTACATACTAAGCATTAAAGTGTGATATACACAGCAAATCTGAAGAGCGTGTTAGAGTTTTCTGGACAGGTACTTGAATAAGATTTCTCAGACGTGGTCCTCAGAGGGTGGAAGACTGGCACATCTCTTGTAGACAAGTTGTGTGATCTTTCGAAGCACACCACAGATAACACTGATATTTTTTTTTTTCCCATATGCCTCCACGGCATGATCGTCGACCGCGCGGCAGCTTGTAGCCGATGCCAAGGTCTTTGAGGCAAGCTATCACATCTGGCTGGAGGTTGGGCAGGCATGTGCAGTCTGCGACACACACAACAGCTGATTTCGTGTGTACTGCAGCTTCAGTCCAACTGGATGACAGACAACAAACTTCAGCTCAGTGACGACAAGACAGAAGCAATTCTGATCAGCACACGACAAAAGCTCTCTCAATTGTCCCCCCCCCCCTCTCTCTCTCTCTCTCTCTCTCTCTCTCTCTCTCTCTCTCTCTCTCTCTCTCTCTCTCTCTCTCTCTCAACTATGCAACAAATCCATTCCAGTTTCCAACTCTGACAAGAAATCTAGGTGTCCACTTTGATTTTACCTTTTCCATGAAAAACTTTGTGACCCAAACCACCAAATCTTTCTACTACCACCTTCATCGCATCATCCTGATCAGAAAGCATCTTTCTACCGAAGTAACTGTCAAACTTGCCCTCTGTTTCATTATGTCTTGTATTGACTACTGCAGCTTACTCCTTTCTGGTGTCAGTGAATCATCTATTCACACAGCCTATAACGCATTCAAAACAATGCCGCACGCCTTGTACTCAAGAAGAAAAAGACTGACCACATCTCCCCTCCTCTGTCACAACTTCACTGGCTTCCTGTATCAGGACACATACACTATAAACTTGACACCATTTGTTACAAGTCCCTCAACAATGCAGCCCCTGACTACCTAACCAGTCTACTCAATATCTACACACACCCTCACGCACCCTCCGCTCCTCCTCTGATCCTCTCACTTTCCGGATTCCACGTATCAAGTTCAGTAGCTTTGGCCGACGTGCCTTCTCTGTTTTTGGCCCACTCTCCTGGAACAAACTTCCACTCTCAGTCCGGCAACTGCCTACTTTCTCTTCTTTTAAGACTGCTCTTAAAGCTCACCTCTTTTCTTCTTCTAATAGTCCTCTCCACGATCCCTACTAGTCCCACTGCAGCCTGTACCCACTTGGTGCGGGAAACTGAGATGTAAACATTTGTACATAACTCTTTTCTATTTTTCCTCTCTTTTAACAGTTTTTGTTTAGCCATACAGTAGGTCTTGAAAATGTGTGTGTGTGTGTGTGTGTGCGTGCGTGCGCGCGCGCGCGCACGATGAGCGCGCACGCATGCATGCGTGCGTGCGTGTGTGTGTGTGTGTGTGTGTGTGTGTGTGTGTGTGTGTGTGTGTGTGCGATTTGTGTATGTGTGTGCTTGTGCTTACGTTTAAATGTGGTTTTGTATATCTGTCTAATGCATGTAGGAATGTGTGTGTGTGTGTGTGTGTGTGTGTGGGTGTGGTGTGTGTATGTTGTGTGTGTGTGTGTGTGTGTGTGTGTGTGTGTGTGTGTGTGTGTGTGTGTGTGTGTGTACAGCAATATCTGTACATAATACTTCTTTTTCAGTTAGTTGTGTTTAGTTATGGCCCACAGCATATGTGTGTGTACATGTGTGTGTTAATATTCATTTTGTACATGATTCTCCTTTCTATTCATTTGTTTAGAGCAATAGCACATGTGCATTTGTGTATGAGTGTGTCTGCATTGCATGAGTGTGTGTGTGTGTGTGTGTGTGTGTGTGTGTGTGTGTGTGTGTGTGTGTGTGTGTGCAGATTTTTTTCGTGCGCTTGGAGTTGATTTCATCAAGAGTTTCCGCCTTATAAGTACCATAATTATTATTAGAAGCAGACACGCATGCACGCACACACACACGCGCACACGCACACACACACACACACACACACACACACACACACACACACACACACAAACACACGCACACACACACATACATACACATACAAGCGTGCGTGTGTGTGTGTGTGTGTGTGTGTGTGTGTGTGTGTGTGTGTGTGTGTTTTGTCTTTTCGAAAGAGCTTTGATGCAATAGAACGAGAATGAGAACGCCGCCCTTGTCTCGGGTATGTAGATCATGCACAGCAGACGTCTTCATTCTGTCATATTTTAAGCCATTTGAAGAAGCATTGCCTTGGAGTTGACGTTTTGTAACTCCAGCGTGCATGTCATGGTGTATTTAGAGAAGAGCGCTGTCAACGCTAATGCACAGTGTGTGCTAATACTCGCATGGCCGGCCATCATGAAGCCCAATGTGTGCACACCCTGTCTGTTTCTTTTCTTGTTTTGCACAATATTCGGCCATTCTGCTCGTGGTAAGTCTGACAACGATCCGGTAGTTTATCAGCTACATCAGCTCCTGTCATCAGTTGTATTCCAAGTTCTTATAGAACAGGGAGTACTTCACAATGGGAACGAAGAAATGCGGTCTGTGTGTCTGTCTGTCCGCGGTCAAAATGTGTTCCATTCGTTCCAGACAAAATTTCTGGGCCGATCTTTTTGAAAATTGTAGGTATGTTCATTATGGGTCACGGATGATGCTCATTGTGTTGTTTTACCATTATAGCCGTTTAACGGCTATAACGGCCCAAAACGGATTTTCTCCCGATACTAACGGCTATAACGGCCCAAAACGGTTTTTTTTCTTCTTTTTGGAATATGTTCATTATGGGTCATGGATGATGCCCGATGTTTTATTTTACCTTTATAGCCGTTACTAATAGCTATAACGGCCCCAAACGGTTTTTCTTCCGTTACTAACGGCTATAACGGCCCCAGATGGTTTTGTCTCTTTATGGAATATTTCAGAAAGTACTCGGCCGATTTTTCTGAAAATTTGTAGGTATGTTCATTATGGGTCACAGATGATGTCCGATGCTTTATTTTACCGTTATATTCGTTACTAACAGATATAACGGCCCATAACGGTTTTTCTTCTTTATGGAATATCTCAGAAAGTACTTGGGTGATCTTTCTGAAAATTTGTTACTCACGTCTATAACGGCCGAAAACGGTTTTTTTTTTAAAAAAATTGTTTATGGAATATCCCACGCATATTCAAGATAAACTGGGAGTACGTTTATATGCTTTGCATCTTGTTTTAGTCTTTTGATGACAGGTATTTTGGATTCCAAGCAGTGTCCGGCGCCAGCTGATTTTTTTTTTTATCTTGATGTTCCGACAGCTTTCTAAGAAAGTAAGGTGTTAGTGGTTGAATACTTGCATAAGACTTCCAGCTGTCCAACGGCCCCGGAACCTTCTTTTCGCTACAGTCACTCTGTTGAACTGTTTGTAACCTCATCGTTTCAGAAGTCAGTATGTCGCCTTTTGTGTAAACGAAATCAAAAGGATTGTAATCTAAAATCAGTACATTCACTGGTTCCCGCTCATAAAGACTTGTCAATCTTATATTAGTTTCGCATGAATCGGCATGCATGCAATATCAAACACGAACGCCGAGTCTTGCGTCAGCTTTAGTGCCACACTGGCGCTCACTTCAATCTGTTTGCTTTAAGGGTTGCTGATCAGGATGTGTTGTGTGAGCTGACCGAAAATCCACGAATATCCAGCATAGGAGCTCCCTCTTAAAGATTTTTTTTCAATTCCTTTTTATTCCGGACACGTTCATCTTCACAAATCCAATTCTAGAACAAGTAGATATGCATTTATTTGCTTTAGCACTACAAAGAAAAGGAAAAGGAAAGCGATGAAGAAGAAGAAGAAGAAGAAGAGAGAGAGAGAGCTCAACTCAAATATATAGTTTAATTGCAAAGGCCACCGATCTATCTGCAATGGGGTCAAGAAACAAAAGTAGAACACACACGCGCGCTCGGCGCATAGACTGAAAATTATTAAAGAAAATATTTGCATAACAAAGTGTTCTTCCTGAAATTACTCTGGCATTTGTGTGTTAACTGATAACAGCTCCTCTCTCGTTGTAGTGCTTTGAAAATGAACATAAATACAGAGCGGGTTTACAATTCTCTTTTCATTTTGCAGTAAAAGAAGCAATGACACTTGATGAACTTTTCTAGTATGAGGCAAAATGTGTTCATCATTTATCTCTCAAATCTTTATAAGATGGACAAGCCATCAAAACATTATTTTGTCCTCGATTTCATTACAGAATGGACAGTTTTTGGGAGTTTAGTGTATATCTTTGATGGACATTCAAATCACTGATAGCAAGTCCAAATCTGACGAACACTTTGCAAAATTGAGGAATTGTAATATCAGTTAAATATTTCTCAGGCTGCCATAAGGATTTAAAGGAACGATATGTTGAATATCTGTCACTATTAAGTATTTTACTATCCCAATTTTGTCTATAACAGCCAATTATACGTTATTTAAGTTCACGTAAAAAGCAGTTTTTCATAATTCACTCCACCATTTAACCAAACAAAAAGAAAGCTATAAGTATTCAAACAATATCCAAACAATGTTTATCGAAGAAACCCAATTTGTTTGTACACTCCAATTTCTAGTGCACTGAAAAATTTTGATTTTTCCATTTCATATGCTTGTTTTGGTAGTCCCAGTAGCACATTGGTTTTATCGCACCGGATATAAAGGATACCTTCGTAGCTCACCGTATAGCATTGCATTTTGGGGTATTCGGGCGTAGATTTGAAAAGCGTTTGCATGCAAACAATTGAGGAAATTCAATTACATGTAGATGAGACCATCCCCAGACTTCTGCTGCATATAAAAGCAAAGGTTTCAGTTGCGCATCAAAAAGTAAAAAAAAAAAAAAAAAAAAACAGACGTCTGTCCATCGTTCCCAAACTCCACATTGTTTTCATAATTTCTGCAATTCTGGCTTTAGCTCTGCCTGCACATTCTTCGAGTGCACTGTCGTATGATAGTTTTGTAGTTAAAATAACCCCCAAATACTTATAAACTGTTAACAACTTCAATCTGTTTTCCCTACAACCACGTATCTGCTTTTGATAAATATCCCTCTCTTTCAGAGAGAGAGAGAGAGAGAGAGAGAGAGAGAGAGAGAGAGAGAGAGAGAGAGGATGAGAGAGAGAGAGAGAGAGAGAATGAATGAATGAATGAATTTATTCATATAGGCCTCAGCCCCTCATGAAGGGGGTAAACGTACAGATATACGATTTTCATCGTGCAATACAAAAGGCTACGGTTATGGCAGGCACATCATGCAAGAGAGAGAGAGAGAGAGAGAGAGAGAGAGAGAGAGAGAGAGAGAGAGTTTTGACAAATATACGAAGTGATAATGGCAATAAAAACAGTTTTGCACAGATAGGTTAATAATACTTATAACCTCTGCAAATTAACATATGGAACGAAACTGTATAACTGACATTTAACAATACACTTTGGACCACCCCTATCTACAGAAAGCATCGTGCTTTTCGATTTATTACCTCACATTAAGATGATGCGCACTATTAGTCAGATTTTGCAGAATCTTTCCATATTTAGATCTGTTATTTATAAATGTCGCAAAATTGATGTTTTCTGTGTGTCAATAAAGTAAAAATGACAGAGACAAATGATATGATACAATATGCTCACATTCTTCTGTATAAAAATGAAACAGGTTGAACCGTTACTGAAAAAGGCGAAACATTAATGTACAAACAATCTGTAAATTAACGTGGATCTAATATACAATATATGAAACAGACAAGTAAATTTTTGACAGTTAGTCTTCTTCAGACGTCGCAATCTTTAAATTCAAATACTGCACAAAATACTCCCCAGACAGCAAACAGCTTGAGGGTGAGAACAATCGCCGCATTTATCATTAGTTAATTATTTCTTGCGCATGTTACATATTAATGTGCAGAAGCTCACTTGATCATAATAAATGTTCACCACTCTTTCTTTAAGACAAAAACTGCGAATGTCCATCATTTTCTCTTTTCATTTTTGATGAACTAATATTTGTACTTTGCCATGCTTGATTCTTACAGGAATCATTTCAGTTTCATTTCAGTAATGAACATTTACATACCTTTTGTGCCATTCCGGCGAGTTCACCAGGGGCATAGACGTGGAAAAGAAATAGGAACTAAGGTCACGATGAAAGCAGGGCATGAAGGGCCACAAAATTTCAGACTTTTTTCATGCTGAACTCTGAGGATGAGGATGATGAAGATGATACTTTGGAGGTCCATTCTGGTTAGAAACTGCATGACAGGGCGTACTTTACGCTCCCGACATCATCCAGGACCGAAGATAAGAACAAGAACAATGTTATTCCTTTTGCCCCTTTTGGGGGTATGGAACAAGGGTGGTTTTAAAGCAATAACAGGAAAAGGAAAACAAACAACAAGCAAAAAAAACAAAAAAAACAACAACATAAATTGCTAGTCAATGCTGACATAGACAAACAATTTACAACACTTGAGATCATCTAATACACTTTGACAATAGAAGCATTTGTTTTCGATTAGTAGAAGACATCATTTGACAAAAATTATAGACAGATCTTGGAAAGATGAAACTTTTTTGGCATATACGTGTTGCACAAAGTAACGTATGATGCACATTCTATGATGAAAGAAATTGGTCACCTATTGCAGACATACATACACCTGCAGTGTTGGTCAGGCAATTTGATCAACACTTAGAGGTGCCTCCTCAAAGTGGATGCAACTCGACTGTGTGATCCTCGTCATCCCAATTGAGGCATAGCAAACTCAGCTGTGGATAAAATCCGGACATGGGCCGAAAAATCTTATAAATATAAATGGGTCTAAGGGGAATCAAGCCTACAACTTCCCAGTCATGAATCCACGATGCTAAGCACTTTGCCACGGTGACTGGTCTCTTAAACATCTCTTAACCTAATTCTTAAGCCCGTTGAATTTTCCGTTTATTATAGCAGCACATGTTTACGTTTTATGACAGCAAAGCATTGTAATAGAATTTTGCCTCTTTGTGCTCATAATGAAAAGTTTCCACTATTCAGTTCTTTGAACTTTCTTAGTTTCTGTTTCAGCTGCAGTCTTCTGGATGTGCTCCTTCACTCCATTTTTAGCGAGAATTTACTAGGAAATGTATTCTTACCTCACATTAGTTTCCAAAGTCCCTGAATATAAACAATATCAGATGTCTTTCTTTTGAAACAGTAATCATCATAAGCACTGGCTCAAAAAGATAGTGTATTATTAGACTGGTAGACTGACGGGCAGAAAAACAGATGCTCGAAGGTTAATGGATTGAAAAAAGTGCACAGATGTATGTAACGCAATCAATTTTAAAAAGAATGAAATTTCCCCAAATTTACATTTACTGCTTCTTCAGTGCAGTGGCGACTGACAGGCGAGCCCATCACAAAAAAAAACGGGGGTTGACAGGGAGAAGAGATCGGACCAAGGAGAGCTAGTGTTGGAGGGAAGCGGCATGGGAAAGAAGAAAGTAAAAGCTTGAAGGGGAGGGGGTAAATGGACGGATGTGAGATGAGGTTTTCTGGTTTGCATCATTTCCATCATATGTGTATATCCACACACACACACACACACACACACACACACACACACACACACACACTCACACACACACACACACACACACACACACACACACACACACACACAGGGTTCATATATTTGAGTGGACCCTGCACCCAGGGACTTTATTGCAAAGCTTTTTGGCTCGATTGATCACTGGACAGACAAAATATGACAGAAATCAACTGGGCAAAAAAGCACTGGATCTATAAAGCACTGGAAAACACACACACACACGCGCGCGCGCGCGCGCGCGCACGTGCGCACGCAGGCACACACACATGCACGCAGACACGCACGCACGCGCACGCATGCACACAGACACACACGCACGCACACACACACAGAGGCATGGAAGCACGGTTTATTGGAGGTAATAGATGACTGGAAACGCACATTAGACCTTCTAGAATGCGAAAACCATCCAGAGATCATCCTATTGTTCTCCACTCAGGTTCATCAAAACAAATGATTCTGATTGAACTCACTAAGTCATACGAAACCAGAATGGAGCAAGCCCACATCTACAAGATTGAGGAGTATGCCTGTCTAGCCGGCAGCTTGAGGGAACCCGGCTTCCAGGTGCAGTTTTTTTTTGTTTTTTTTTTTGTTGCCATAAACGCTACAGCAAGGACATCTGTAGGCTTATCAGCCTATGACTTCATGAAACAGTCGGGATTTCAGGTAAGAAGACCAGAACCCTGAAGGCAATGTCAGGGTCAGCCGAAAAGAGTTCCAGCTGGATGTGGTTGAGGAGGAACAAAAGGGACTTCATAAGGCTTAAATTTCCCAACATTGAACAAGTTTCCTTTAGCAGTGGGATAAGTCATCTGTTTAAAAGGCAAGTCTTGAAACGCTCACCCATCCAAGTTGCGGGAAAAAAAAAGAGTTGAAAGTAGAAAGGCATCTGGTAGTCATAACCTGGATGCGGCCCGGCCCTCTTAGAGTCTAAGCCAAAACACTTGTATAAGGGGTGGGGGTTCTTTTCTGAAGACCTTCTGCTGTCAAGCTCTTCCTAGAGTTTCATCATACTGGTGTCGCTTTAGAAATTCATAACATTCTTCTTTGACCTTTTTTCCTGCACCACTGACAACGCGCTGTTTGGCACGTGGCGGTTCTAGAATATCTCCGTTCTAGCTAGAATCGACAGACAGAAATAGAAAGTCCGGGAAATTTTAGATATCGCATTCCCTTTGCAACCAATCTTTCCCATCCATTTTGAAAAATAAGTTCAGGCTGTGTGTGTCAGTGTGTGTGTGTGTGTGTGTGTGTGTGGAGGGGGAACGGGGGATGTTGCATTGTTAAGTTTGTGACAGGTGTGTGTGTGTGTGTGTGTGTGTGTGTGTGTGTGTGTGTGTGTGTGTGTGTGTGTGCAATCAACACACATTAACATTCTGCTCTTTCTACTAGGAGCGACAGTCCTCCTACCAGACGACCTGATATCCGACACCGACGAATCTTACAGTGCCCTGGTGAACAGAGCATCGAAGAAAGCTGTGAATTCCAGCTCCATCCTGCGAAGTGATACTGGTCCAGAACTTGCCATTGATGAGAGTGCGACCAGCTGCTATCGGTCAGATTCTGGCGATACGAACCCATACTGGGAGGTTGACCTGGGCGACAGAATGATTGTTAAAGAGGTCACTATCACCAATCGAGCTGACTGTTGTGGTGAGTGTGTACTGCCTTGCTTTCACCTCTGTGTTCGGTCTCTGCATATACGCGTCTCTTAACCACAAAATAAGAACCCACCGAAATAAATTCAAATACTTTTCTTTTTCAGTTCTGTAATAAGACATGTAATCTTGTTCCCAGTCTTACCCCTGCCCTCTCCATATTTTCTGATAGCATTCTCTTGAAAAAATAAATTCGAATTATGAGTACAACCTTATGTGGGGCGTCTCACATTTGTCTGGGATGTTTTTGCTCTAATGTCTGTTGTAAATGTAGTTAAAGGTTCTGTTTGTCAAGGATAACCATGTACGTATAATGTGTTGAAAAGCACAGATGACATGCAAATTAAAACTGCCAGGGATGTGTAAAAACATGCAACTCGGCAGACTGTTTCACAATAAAAACAGGCATGAAATGCGACTTTCTATTACAAAAGCGTGCACACGGGTTTTCGTGAACGTTTGAAGCTATAATCAATTTTTCGGTCTTCTTCGGGCAGAGGGGGGGGGTGGGGGTGGAATATTAACAGGCATAAATGTCGTTTTTCTTGTTTTTTACTTTTACCCAAGTGTTATCTACCTGAGAATTCAAGAGCGTGTCATGAGACGCTTAACTGTCCATAAGAGATTCTTTGAACAAACTATAATACTCCTGTGCATCGTTCTAAATAGATAACGTAATTAATCGTGTCATTTTTAGATTGCTTATTTGGAAGTCGAAATGAGACATCCATTTTGGCAAGGTCAGCAGGGTAATGTAGAAATAATGTTGATAAGTTTTCCTTGCAGTTTTGAAAATCTGTTGCCATGGGGTAAAGAGTCGGTAAATCACTTTTGTCCTCAAAATAGTAGCATTCATTTCGATCATTTACTTTCATTTTATATAGGATATTCATGGGGTATATACTGTGGTTAATTTTCCATTGCAACTGGTGCAAGTCAGATCAAACGTCGTTGAATCAGAAACTAAATGTTCTTTGCCAGAATCCAAAGGCATTTGACACTGTGGTCAGATTATCGTTGTGACCGTGTTATTTTTTCTTGATTTTGTGTGTGTGTGTGTGTGTGTGTGTGTGTGTGTGTGTGTGTGTGTGTGTGTGTGTGTGTGTGTTGTCAGTACAACCTTGAGTTAATCGGCAATAAATTGGTTTCAGTCAGTCAGTCAGTGTGTGTGAATGTGTTAGTTTGACCCTAGGTAGAACCAGTTTCACTTAGATTCAGATATAGATTTTCAGACTTTTAAATGGTTCTCATATGCTCGAATCCTTTTTCAACCCACTTTCAACATGATAATTCACTTTTGCCTTTCGTAGGTTGTTATGGTGAAATAAAATTTGATTATTCAAATCACGATGGCGTATTTCAACCACTTGCATTTAAGTTTTGCTTCCTAAATACACAGAAATATCATCTTTGTCCAAATTATTTTGCTCTTATTTAGTTATGTATGTATTTTTGCAGTACAGTTTTTGATGCAGACCTTGTCATAACTTGGTACTGTACACAAGTTTATTTGGAAATAAGGACCAAGTTCTCGTTTATGTGTCTAAATGATCTGCCAGCTCATTGCAGGTTCGAGTACTTCAGAAATATGTGTGAAACTGACCGTGTTTATTTTTATTATTGCTACGATCATATTCTTTTGATTATTTCTCCACGTCACTATACTTTCTTTTCCGACAAATTTGTAGAAGATTGTAATGATCTGATCAAAGGTGGTAATTGGAATGCTGATGACTTGCAGGGGCGTGATTTGTTAACTTACTTTTCTGACTCTATGCAACATGCTCTGCATTCAATGGTGTCTAAATTTCGTCAACAGATGAAAACGTTCCTTGACCTGGTGCTCATCCATTTTGGATGGTTTTGTTTTTAAATACCCGTGGTTTTAGCCCCAAAGAAAATGAAAGAAATGCATATTGACAAAGAAAATCATACTCCATTCGCTTTTCAGAGAGAATATCGTGTCTGTAGCTAACTTTCGTGATCGTTTTGATTTCCAAATAAATGTCTCTATGTTAGCTGTCTGAATGTAATGCCTCCGCTATATATCTTATAACATTTAAATGCCGAATATCCCCTTCAAGAACAAATGCAAGGGGTGGTGAAAAGGGGTATCCTTATCGTATTCCACATTAAACATCAAAACGTCCAGATAAGGGTGTATATGTTAGTGTTATTAGGTAAGATTGATATCCATCTAAGAAAGAAGAATTCTTGTCCAAACCCAAGTGCATCGAATTTGTGTAAAATATATGTCTGAGTGAAAGAACCGAATGCGTTTGAAAAGTTTAAATAAGCAAGTGGCGAGCTTTTACAGTTCTTCTGAGATAGTTTGAAATACCGTAAGTGAACAGTATGTCCGTACACTGTAAAGGAATACAATAACTGTATGAAAATATCAGCTATAGCCTTTTTTTCTATTAACGATGTTGTTAAATACTTCACTCTCAGCTGAGACTTAAGATGAAATGTGATAGCCACTTTTTACGGTGATACGTTTCCAGTTATTTTTGTTTCTGTCTAGATCTTAGCTTTTGTGCAGTAAGATCAAGACTGCTTGTCTTTGACATGTCTGCTACCATAGAGGCATCGAAGAAAGCAGTGTAAAAAAAAAACCCCAATTTTCTCAGTAAGAATTTAGGAATCATTTTTCCAAACAGCCACTCCCTGGCACGAATAAGTTTGTTTCATCTTTCTAAAGGCATTTTCACATAGATAGCTTTCTCTTCTTTTAATCATATTGAATTCAGTTTTAAGAGAATTTTGTTTGTGGCTCTCTTCACTTTTTGACATATTGTTTCGTAGGATGAAACATGTTCCTGTTAAATTTTCCTTTTATCAGTAGTAACGTGACAACTTCTTGTGCTGTTTGGTGACAATCCTGTTCTAAGTCGAGATCTTTTTTCAATACTTGAAAATAGTGTGTGTGTGTGTGTGTGTGTGTGGGGGGGGGGGGGGGGGGGGGCGTGCGTTCGTGTGCATTCACTCTTAATCCGCTTCGATTTTATTTTATTTGTGCTGCCCTTCTAACTTTATTCGTGATTATTTCAGGTCGAATTCCTGTTTGTGGTGTGTTTTCTTTTTTCGATTTGATAGTGTGCTTGAATACGTGAAGGATTTGTTGTTAATATTCCTTCAAGTGTTGAAGTTGCTTGTGCTGCTGTAATAATTTTATTCGTGGGTATTTTAGTTCTAATTTTGTTGTTGTTGTTTTTTTTTCGATCTAACAGTGGGCTTGATGATGTTGAGAACTTGATGTTATCATTTCTCTAAATATTATTGTTTTACACAAACACTAGTTCATGTCTTTTCTTACAAGTCATAAATTTACCAGACTCAACACAAACGTTTATGTTTTATCCAACTTCAAGTGTCTTCTGTTTTGATACTCTGCTTAGTTCCTTGTTCCAAAAGTAATACTTTTAACCTTCTGACCTTTTCTTCATGCATTCTGCATGGAGCTGAAATAACCACACAATTCCAACCTAAAGCGATCCTAATAGAACATCCATACCGGTTTCAGATCTGTACGTAGAATTGATATCAATTCTCTTCAATCTTCTATCTTGCACTTTTTTTCTCCGAACTTTAATATGTCTTCCGTTCATGAATTACAGTGTTCTCGCATAAAAGATCGTTCATAACACTGCCCATTCCTTGTAGCTGATATAGGACAACCTTTTGAAATACACATCAGACCGTGCCTCCTCGCCGTTATTCCCACGCAGTTCATTTCACTCTGCCTGCACAGCTGGACTAAAAAAAAAAAGCATCCTGTCGCAGTTCCAGCTCCGTCAATGCAATAGGTGCAGTCAAGACCAGGTCATCATTAGGCAGCCAGAAGAAACCAAACAGAAACCAAAGTTGGTCGATTTGATTCTGTGCGTTGGTGCCTGTCCTGATCCAACATATGCAGTGCACGGCCTAGAATAATTGTTGACGTCAAGGAATCAGCACAAGTGAGCATGCGGTCAGCCATTACACTCATCATGACTCCACTTATAGGAGACAATGGCATGAACTCATCATAGGCATGGGTATGGGGAGGAAAATTAGAACTTAGAACACCACCAGAGCAAGGATGAGGGCCACGGAATCTAAGTCTTTTCAATAGTCATCATCAAAGGTCAGAATATGATACAGATGATGCACTGGAGTTTCATTATGGGCTTTAACTACATGACAGAGCAAAACTGCACGATTTCTTTCAAAACCCCAACCCCTACCAGACCTAGGAGATACAGACAGCTGCAGGGTCAGATATTTGAGTGACACTCTCATAGACATATTCACTAAGTGAAAGAAACTTGACTGTATGGCACTGGCCCTCCAGTTCAAGCCTGTAATACAGTCAGTAACTCTGGATAAAGAATAGCCGGGTCGAAAAATCTCACAAAGATTTCCCTCTTTTGGGATGCATGCTCTCGAGCTCCCAGCCACAATTTATGACAGTGCACACCGGGCCCTGGCGACTGTGTTTGCCACAGCAATTTTGAATTCTCTCAGATTGTTGATATCATGGGTGATGTTAATACGGGGAAAAAAATCGTTGTCACCGTTATAGATGCCAATATGAGCAAAGACATATCAAATAGATGGATACATGGTTTATCACGGTTTGTTTTGTGTTATATTATTGTGAGTGTCTAACATATGGGTGACTCTGTATGGTGTTGGAATTTACTTCAGCGCACATATATCTGCGTAGAATATCTTTTAGTGTTCTCAAACTTTTTGGTGAGTCTAGAATAATGTGTGTTTTTGTGTCTTTGCTACAGTTTCAGAACAGTACAGTGGTCCTTTTTCTGACAGACCTGCTAAATATACCGAGTAAATAAATGTGTGAAACATAGTAGTCCTGGCTAAACTAGTACTGTAGACCAAACGTCCAGCTAGAACATCCAGTGCGTTCAAACCAGCTGCTCGGTCGACCAGTTACTCAGTATAAATGTAACAGACACAATCAGGGATTTTCTGTTTGCTGATGACTGCGCCCTCAATGCTGGCTCAGAAACTGACATGCGATCCAGCATCAACAAGTTTTCTGTAGCCTGCGCCAACTTCGGTCACACCATAAATACAAAGAAGACAAAAAGTTCTGTGTCAACCCACACCAGGCAGACTTACGCTAAACTTAACACCGCAGTCAATAGTATGAGACTGGCTGCGGTGAGTAAATTCAGCTATATTGGCAGCACACTGTCTCAAAACGTCACCATCGACAATAAAGTGAGCGTCAGAATTGCAAAAAGTGCAACCTTCAACAGACTACACACCAATGTTTGAAATAGAAGAGGCGTCAGTTAGAGACCAGGCTGAACGTGCATGGAGCAGTTGCTCTCCCCACACTCCTCTACACATGTGATTCGTGGACAGTGTACCAATGGCATGCCAAGAAGCTGAATCACTTCCACACAGTCTGCCTCGGAAGATTGTTTAACATAAAAAATCATAGACACAGAGGTGCTTGACCAAACAGGCCTGCCCAGCATCCACATCATCCCTGATGTGTCACAGTTTCGATGGGCAGGTCATGTAGCTCGCATGCCAGACCACCGGCTACCAAAGAGATTCTTCTACGATGAGCTGCAACAAGCAGTGCGTTTCCATGGAGGTCAAAAGAAACGCTTCAAAAACGCTCAAAACATCAACGAAAGCGTTTAACGTCAACCCCAACGCATGGGAACAAACTGCTATCGATCGAGCAAGATGTCGCTACTCTATCCACAAAGGCGCCAGTTCAGGTAAAGAAAGGAGGACAGCTGCAGCGCAACAAACGAGACAGGCAAGGAAAGCCTGCGCCAGCAGTCGAGAGGAGGTCTCACACATTCCCTGTCAAAGCTGTGATCGCACATTCCATGCACGCGTCAGCTTGATCAGCCCCCTGCGCGTGCAAAATCGTCTCCCCTCTCCTCCCCCCTCAACCCCAAGATGACTGAAATGGTCCTTGTCGACTCGATGGACGAACAACAATAACATAAATGTAACAAACAGATAACTTTTTCAAGACGAAATGCCCAAATATTCCATTTTCAAACCGCTTCACAAGCAATTCAGTTTAAATCAGATTAGAAATTTATGTTCCGATTATAATGAGTCTATGTATGCTTGATTTTTTTTTTTTTTTAGTGATTTGTATATTTGCGAAAGTTAAATGAATTCTCACGTTGACTGGCAATATGGAACATTTATATTCGAAGTGTAAATGTATCCCATCGTTATTTGATTTATCTCATCAAGTGACACTAGCGTCAGATAGTGTGTGTGTGTGTGTGTGTGTGTGTGTGTGTGTGTGTGTGTGTGCGCGCGCGCGCGCGCGCGTGCGTGTGTGCGTGCGTGCGTGCGTGCGTGCACTGAACTCTCGGGTACAAGCTTCCAGTTGCATAGACGGCAAAATCATCTGCAAACAATGAGCCGTCAGAACCCTGTTGAACTGAATCAACAATGTTGCTGATTTTGATGCAAAAGAGGGCAGGAGACAGTATGCTCCCTTGTGGAACACTCAACTCCTGCTCGTGAACATCACAAAGAGGGTGGTGCCAACCGAACTTGAAATGGCGTTCTGCAAAAAAAAAAAATGAATAAAAAAAATAAATAAAATAATAATAAAAATAATAAAAAGTGGAAGATGACCCCCAAAAATAAGATCATGGAGATGATTAAGTATCTCAGGTTTCCAGGTGGTGCCGTAGGCTTTCTCCAAGTCAAAGAAAATAGCCACTGCATGTTGTTTATTTTGAAAGGCGGTTCGAAGCGTAGATTCCAGACTCATCAGATGGTCCACTGTAGTTCGATGTTGCGGAAGCCACACTACTCTTTCGCCAGAAGGCCGTCGATTTCAAGTTTCCACATGAGTCCAGCATTGATCTTTTTTTTCCCCCATCAATTTGCAGATACAGCTAGTCAAAGCTATCCAATGGTAATTTGATGGGTTCGAAAGATCTTTTACAGGTTTCGGAATAGGTATGATGAGCGCTTTTTCTCCAAGATGGTGGAAAGAATCCAGTAGTCCATACTTGGTTGTATACGTGTAGCAGGATGTTCAGACCTTTTTTGCGGAAGATGTTTCAAAAGTTAATAAAGATTTCGTGTATATGGGCAGAGGAATCGCTGCAAGAAAGTAAGGCGGATTTCAATTCGTTTAAAGTGAAAGGAAGATTGCTGTCTTCCATGTTGTCTAATGAAAAGTTGCAGGGTGATTTTTTATGCTTTGGTTTTGACAAAACAGGCTTATTTGTTAGAAGAAGAAAATTCGTTTCAATAGTTGAAGCAAGCAGATAAGGCAACCGCTTTTTCTCTGTTTATGAAGAGTCAGAAAACTTGACATGGTTCACAGTGAGCAGGCGTTTCTTCCCTTTAATTTTCGTGATGATTTTCCCACACTTTTTTCTTCGGTGGTTTGGATGTGAGACTTGAGCAAAATTGTTTTCGAGTTAAACGTTTACTGGTTTTATAAATGTGTTTGGATTTTGCTCTCAGTTTCTGAAACGCTCGGACGATGGGTATCGGTGGTCTGCGGGAGACCCAATCTTGAGCTGTTTTTACGTGTTTTGTTAATTTGTCAGTCCTTCGAATGAGACTACAAACCAAGGCTCCGTGTGTGAACGCACGCATAACATCTTGCACACACGTAAAATCCCATCACCAACTTTCGGAAGACAAGGCCAGTTTGGCCGTTGGTATGGATGACACATTACACATAGCATGCACCCTGCGTGAGAGATTGAAAGAATGGAGGAAGTAAGGAAATTGAGTGAACGATATTGAAAGATATTGACTGGATGACACGGGAAACGACTGAATGAAGCGCCAGCTGGCAGTTCTTCAGTCGGCACTACCCAGGTAGACAGCCGTTGTGTAAAACGAGTGTGGATTGTAAAGCGCTTAGAGCTTGGTCTTTAGCCGAGAATAGGCGCTATATAGTATTCATTAATTATTATTATATTAATTTCCTTGCATTCAGAGTTTGAACCAAGGAACGTTTGGCATTAAGGGCTTCTTGGAAGATGTGGAAATGGTTGACTGTGCGCAATTCGGTATGAAATCTGAAAGACTTCCTGCCGGATCTTCACTTTGCAGCATCTTGTCTTCTTCCAGATCATTAAGAAACCTAGTGACAAAGAGGTCCCAATCTGCTTTGTTAAAATTTAGGCCTTCTGGTGAGGACTCATTCTCTACATTTGTATACCGAAGCAGCACAGGAAACTGGCCGCTACTATGTAAATCCTCATCAACCTCCCAAACAAAATCCAGAAACAAAGAAGGGTCACATACAGAAAGATCCAGACAAGATGTGGTGCCGTTAGCGGAGTGAAAGTAAGTTGGCGATTTCCCATTCAAGACACACAAATCTAGCTCTGAAAACACTAACTCTAAAAGCAGACCCCTTGGTGAATATCTTTCACTTCCCCATAGAGAAGAGTGACTATTCAGATCGCCTAATAGCAGGAAGGGTCTAGGAAGCCGCTCCAAGAGTGAAATGAGGTCCTGTTTGGTGACAAAAATATTTGGAGACAGATACAAGCTACAGACAGTTATTGTTTTGTGGAGAGTAACCCGAGCTGCCACTGCCTGAAGCGGAGTCTGCAGAGCAACTGGGGTGTACAGAACAGAGTTATGAATGAGTAAGGCTACCCCACCAGTAATGCCATGTTCCACAGGTTGTGCAGGTTGATCTAGGATGCTGTATCCAGTTAGGGAGAAAGTGTTACCAGGCCTCAGAAGAGTTTCTTACAGTGAAACTAGCACAGGCCTAGCCTCACGGCACAAAAGCTGCATTTCTTCGTAAATGGAATACAGTACCCTGATGGTCCAATGCAAGACTGTTTCCATTTTGGTTGAGGACTTTACAAATCCATGTCAACATCCTCTTCCTCTTCATCATACAGAGCTTCAAACGCATTCTGCAGTTTGAGCTCACTTTTTTTTAATCTGTCCGGTGGAACAGGTAGTTTCTTCTTTCTCCGTGATCTCAGTGATCTTGGTGGCATTGGTGGAGGCTTTCCTTTGCACTCCACCAATGCCACATTGTTCGAAGCCACTGTCAGGGCGCCTCCTTTGGGAGGTGGGCTCGGCTTAAGAGCCGTCTCGGGGCGAGCCCCTTACTGGGCAGCCCGCACAGCCGCAAGCTTAGTAGATGCAATGGATGTGTATCCTTTGGTGGGGTTTAAGGGCCCCCACGAAGCCCGTTCTCTCTTGCGATGCATTGGAAGCCGGAAGACATTTCAGCGGTTCGAGACTACATGTGTCTGTCTGTACACGCTTCCACCTGAGGTGCTCTGAGTGATCTATTGACGACTGTTAAAAAAAGAAATAAGGAGTGGGGTTCCCTTCTGCTCCTGCACCAATTTTTTGGCTTCAAAGAACGAAATCTTATTTTTTCTGTTTTTACGCGCAGGATTTTGCTTTCCACTCAAACGGGGTAGACTTTTGAAGAAGAAGGGTGGTCATCATCACAGTTCACGCATTTCGCGGATTTACATCCGCCCTCATTAACTGCTTTGCTGCAGGTGACACACACATCCTCTCCCGGGCATTTCTCCTTGACCTAACCAAATCGTTGACATCTGAAGCACCTCAGTGGGGATGGTACATACAGGGCTACTTTTCTTCTCAGCTATCCCACCTTTATGGACTTTGGAAGAATCGGATTGGCAAAGCTAAGGAACAGAGTATCGGTCGGTTTTCTCTCTGCACCTTTTCGGAAAGTCGCCCTCCTGACCTCTACCACTCCTTGATCAGCCAACTCAGCCTTTATTTCTCCCTCAGATATTCCAAACAACTTTCGGCAACGGAGAGGAGTTTCGGCTTTTGTGAGAGGACGCCCAGATTGGGTAGTTCACAAGACTTGCTGACTTTAATAAGTTCTCCGAGTGGGCTACCCCAGCAAAGGGAGTAAACTTGGTAATCGGTCGTTCGCTACCGCCGATTGGATTATCACCCAAGACAGCCAAGCGCCCAGCGTCTTCCGGACTTCTGTGTCCGAGTCTGATTCCGTGTCCCTCGAAGCGTCGGAACACAGTTTTCTTCGCTTTCTTGTTTTAATAGTTTTGGTGGCCATGAAGGTTTTTAAATACTGACAGAATAAAAACGGTCACCGCAGGAGAGCTACCGTGTGCTGCTGGGGGAGGAACAATGGTTGGCCATAGTATGGTGTCCATGCGCCTGGTACCGTCCCGCATGAAAAACCACACAGCGCACCTTCGCGACTGAATTGGGATCAGCCACTCAGTTCTCGCCAGGTAACTGTAGCTTGGACTTCCCCGCTGCTTACGGCAGCGACTCAAGTGTCGGAGAAAAAGAGTGTGGAAAAGAAGTCTTGAAAGGGAGATGGAGAGAGACAAGATCGTTAAGAAAGGCAGATGATAGAATAGAAAAAGGTGGGTTACTATTTGTCAGGGCCTTCACTCTTAACCTTTCTGACATGGGAGACCCTATCAGGGGCATCAGTTCCTACCACATAGTGCTTAGGCCAGTCAGCAACTTTGCTATACAGGCCTAGAGACGTTAACAACAACTAACCATTTAATCGAGTATCGACGCCCCCGTCATCAAAGCCTAAGGGATCACTGGACCGCGCAAGCCCTCCGATCACGGCAAGGTTGCAACCCCCGGAGGGAAAAACTCAGCCAAACAAGAAGCAAAAGACTAGAAGAACAAACGGACACTACATTTGAATGAACACAAATACAGGACAATTAAAGAATGATTTTAGCATTTTCTGAATTAAATATACGTCAACGGAGCTTTCACATACGTACTACTTAGATGCAACTCTTTATGATAGTATCAGTTCTTAGTATAATGACTGTAGGTCAACAAACGCTTTCGTATTTCGTATATAGCTCTCATCTGTTCACAACTAGCTGCCCCCACACCCTCCATCGTCCCTTTCCTCCACCTTTCTTCAGTCTTTCTCCCGACCCCTCTCATTCCCCCATGTTCTCATGTATGATCTTTCCTACACCTTCTTCTGGTTCCTCCCCCCCCCCAACCCCTTTCCCGCCTCCTGTTCAACCCTCATTCTTTCCCCTAAGTCATGTGCCCCTCACCCCTTCTTCCTTTCCCCTCAAAACAGTATGGCTACTCTCTTTGCCTTAAATCCACTTCGTATCTCTTGCTGACATGAAAAGGGTCGGGAACCCGGGACGGAACAAAGGACCTTCAGAATTTCCGAGTTTCGCTGTCCTAAATCAGCTCTTAAGGCTGACAATAAGCATGGTGTTTTAATGCATATGAGCGTCAGCGGCGAGGCATGCCTTGACTCGCTTCGAAAGCCGACATCGCTCCACTACTACGCCATGATCATGTTGTCATTAAGATACCACTAGCGCAAATGGGACTGGCCCATAATGAGCCCAGTAGAAAGAAACTCGTGGAGAGCGTGGCAGCAGAGAGTCCTCAGAAGAGAAGCCCCCTTCAAGCAAGTGTTTCGGCCCTATTTTCTGACACTCTAGGGGGGTTTTGTAGGAAAGTTAAGCCTTATGAAGTTCACTTTTGTTCTCCTTGACCAGATCCAGCTTGAACACCTCTGCTGCTTCTGCCATTGCTTTCAGGGCTCTGTTTTTTCCCTCCCTGCAACTGAGACCTGTTTCATGAGGCTGTATGCAGACGTTCCTACAAACCCCCTAGCTCCAATTTCTGCAGTGAGGACTTTGACCTGATAGCCTTCTCTCCTCAGGCTGTTTGCCAGATCAGCATACTTTTCAGTCTTGTAGATTTGAGCTGCCTCCATTCTGTTCTCATATGGCACCGTGAGCTCGATCATGATCAGCTGCTTGGTTGACTGAGAGTGGACTACTATGTCTGGTCTCATGCCACTCTTGCTGATGATCTCTGGGTGACTCTTCCATTCTGGGGAGGTCTGCAGTGCACTCCCAGTCATCTGCCCGTCCAGCAGACTCTGCCTGCATGTTCTGAGTGGCACTGTTGTTCTTGGCATGATTCGCTGCCTCCTGCCGTGAAGAATGTTGCGGGTGCTTTTTGGAGTCCTGATTTTCCCTTTTGTGGTGTTGGTACTAGCCCAGACTACTTGTACAATCTCTTTGAGCACTTGGTTGTGCCTCCATGTGTACCTTCCTTGAGCCAGGGCTACTTTACATGAGCTTAGGACATGCTCCACTGTTTGTTTTTCATGGCAGAGGGGGCATGAAGGATCGTCTGTTTTTCCCCACTTCACCAGGTTTGCATTTGAGGGCAGAAGGTCATATGCAGATCTGAGAATGAAGCTGATCCTGAGGGGGCCATGTGCCAAATGTCATTCCAAGTGAGACTTCTTTGGAGTGCATTCTCCCACGTTGTCCATTGCCCTTGCTGGCTCTGCTGGACTGCTTTTTGGAGTCTTTTTTTGGTCTTCTTCTTTTCTCATCTCCTGAATCATCATGTCTCTTTTAGCTTTTTCCTTGGCCTTTGACCACCATTCAGTTTTGGTCATCCCCAGTCCTTGTCTGTTGGTCTGTGTGTGTCCTGTGTTTCTCTGATCTTGAGACTTTCTTTTGCAGCATCAATCGCCTCTTGAACTTTCCATTTTCTGCCTGTCTTCAGCTGGGGCTTGATTGCTTCTACCACCTTGTCTCCTGAGTCCTCCAGCATGCTTTGAAGTCTGATCTTCCCTGCTTTGTATTCCTCCAGGATGGATTTCAGCGGTAGTTTCAGCTTTGCTTGGCGACAGTACAGCGCTATGTCAGTCAGACAGGGTGGGACTCCAAGCCATTTCCTTGTGAACTTGTTGAGCATGAACTGCAGACACCAGACCTTGTATTTGCCAGGGAGCCCACACTGGTCAATGGTCTCCAAGCCTTCTTCCGACGTCTGTTTGGTTTCTTTTGCTCTCTGTGTGTCTTTCAGCGTATCATCATACCATCTTCCAAGGCTCTTGACTGGCTCTTCTGTAACTGTTGGAATGGCCTGGTTGCAACACTGAAGACCACAGATTCGGCCACTTTTCCTTTCCTCAGTGAGAGACTCCGTGATTTCTTTGGCTTGAACTTCATTCTGGATGAGGCAACTATGTCATCCAGCCTCTCCAGCACATGACGTGTCTCGTTTTTCTCTGGATGAAATCACTGTAGTGTCATCCATGAAGGCCTTGAAAGGGGGCATCTTGTATCCATCGCCAAGGTCTGTTTGTCTTGCGTTGCTTGTTGCTGCTTTCAAGATGACTTCCATTGCCAACACGAACAGTATTGGGGAAATTGCACAGCCCATTGCAATGCCCGCTTCCAAGTTGATCCAATCTGTTGTGTACTCCTTGGTAGAGAACCGCATTGAGAAGCCATTGAAGTACTTCTTGAGCATGTGGCGGATGTTCTTTGGCACATGGTACATCTCAAGAGCCAACTGTATCATCTCATGGGGTACAGATCCATATGCGTTTGCCAGATCAAGCCACACTACGTCCAGGTCTCTCTTTTCTGTTTTTGCTCTTTGGATTGTGTCCCAGATCATTGTGGCGTGTTCTACTCAGCCAGCCACGCCTGGGATGCCACCTTTCTGGACTGACACTCCACACACTCGGGGCTATGCTAAGAATAAATTGTCTGAATCTCTCTCTCTCTCTCTCTCTCTCTCTCTCTCTCTCTCTCTCTCTCTCTCTCTCTCTCTCTCTCTCTCTCTCTGAATCATGACTTCATCTTTCTGTATTTTGTTTTATTCTAGCCCACTCCATTGTTATTGGCTGGCGGCCCAAACAATGAAAACATTGTCCTTGTCATTGTCTCTCTCTCTGCCTGTCTGTCTGTCTCTGTCTGTCTGTCTCTCTCTCTCTCTCTGCCTCTGTCTGTCTGTTTGCCTGTCTGTCTGTCTGTCTGTCTCTCTCCCTCTCTCTCTCTCTCTCTCTCTCTCTCTCTCTCTCTCTCTCTCTCTCTCTCTCTCTTTCTTTCTCTCTCTCTCTCTCTCTTTGTCATTGTCTGTCTATCTGTCTGCTCTCTCTCTCTCTCTCTCTCTCTCTCTCTCTCTCTCTCTCTTCCCCCCCCACTCAGCCGTTTCTATCCCCTCCTCCGTCCCGCCTCCTTCTGAATTGTTATGCACCATTGTTATGTATAAGTTGCTATGCAGTTCTTGGCTATGTTTAGAAAGATAGGGGGTTAGTTACCACCAAGGACACAGACAAAGAGAGTACAGGACAAGACACAATACATTTCGACCTCTTGGATCTTCTTCAGAAGACCCAAGACACAATGCATTTCGACCTCTTGGGTCTTCTTCAGAAGACCCAACCGGGGTTAAATGTATTGTGTCTTGTCCTGTACTCTGTTTGTCTGTGTCCTTGGCGGTAACTAACCCCTCTCTTTCTAAATTTTGCTTCATTTTTCCGCCCTCAGTCACTCCGTTTTGAAACTAAAAACAGTTCTTTGCGATGCTTGATCCATACATTTACAAACTTTCTTTGAAGGCTGGATGATGATAAATATAAAACCAACTGAGTTTGTGCGTATTCCTTTCCATCAATACATAACATTTTGTTTGTTTGTTTCAGGTGATGATGAGCTGACGGATTTCAATATAGCTGGGTATACCTCCAAACCTATGCAAGTATCCCAGAGCACCGTGTGTGCGGTTGTGACTGTGCCCATCGCTCTTGGCGCGACAGAAACGTACACGTGCGATACCCAGTTGATGCCAGATGGGTCGTGATAGAAAAGGGTGGACCTCAATTCACGCTGTGTGAAGTAAAAGTCTTTGTCGAAGTAACTCAGTCACGTAAGTTGTGTTATTGTTTGTGTCAAACACACACACACACACACACACACACACACACACACACACACACACACACACATGAACACACACACACACACACACACACACACACACACACACACACACACACACACACACACACACACACACACATACACGCGCGCGCGCACGCGCTCGCGCACTCTCACAGCATCTGTTTTGTTTTCATGGGTCCCAGATTTATATCCACTCTCCCATACATCATGCTCAGGCTCTCTTCTGAAACCTCCCCCCCCTCCACACACACACACACACACACACACACACACACACACACACACACACCTGCACCCCACCCCCTTGTCCTTCCCTGTCGCCGCTTCTTCTAGCCTCGCACGGTGGGGTAGTGAATGGAAGCAGTGGTGGCTGGGCACTCAGAAGGAGTCTCCTCTGTCTTTCACGTATCATGGCGGCTGACTCCCCTGTCACCACACGTAATAGTAATATATGCATGTGAACTCTATATAAATCCAGGTAAGCGTTTGAGAAATCGC
>JADBJO010000735.1:567500-577281 GCA_016801955.1 Conus betulinus
TGAACTAGCATAGTTTTCTTTAAGATGCCGGTTTTTTTTTTTTGTTTTTTTTTAACCATTTTCCTACATTGCAGAGATAGACAGCCTGAACTGCACGTTCGAAGAGGATGATATTTTCGCTGACTGTAACCTGTTTGCTACTAATACATCTGACATCCCTTGGCAACGCGGCATCAGCAGCGCCGGACCTTCCACGGACCACACAACAGGCACTACCGGTGGTAGGTGTCTGGACTAAACCGCACACGCTTCAACTGGTGGCAAGAAATGGTCTGTGGCTGGTGACGAATGTAATGCCCGCATTCAACTGCATTATATCTATCTATCTATCTATCTATATCTATCTATCTATCTATATCTATCTATCTATCTATCTATATGTATATAATATATAGATATATATATGTATTTATATATACATGCAAACATATATAGAAATGTGTTTGCACAAATTCTTACGTCTGGATTTAACGAGAGAGAGAGAGAGAGAGGGGGGGGGGGGGGGGGGGGGGAGAAGAAGACAAAACGTTTTGCGCAAATGTGCATATATGTTTCCAGTAAACATCAATATGAAAATGATTCAAGTCATCGTTGCAAAAGGATAGAAATGGACAAAGAGCTACTATAATGTTTGTGGAGCGAGTGGGACCTGATGCCCAATTTCTTGGGAGAGAGACAGACAGACAGACAGACCAAGACGGACACAGGGGAGAGATAGATAGACAGACCGACAGAGAGAGACAGTCAGACAGAGAGAGAGAGAGAGAGAGAGAGAGAGAGAGAGAGAGAGAGAGAGAGAGAGAGAGAGAGAGAGTATAACTCCGAAAAAAAAATATTGTACCAAGACTGAATATAGGAAAATATCTCGAAAGTCAAATGATCCATTTGGGAAGCTTTACAGTTATCCTTGGTTTACATTAATTTTGTATCTGCAGATGTTACCATGGTTTAGAATCTTAACTTAAACTTCACATCCAAAGCATAGCTGTTGTTGTTGTTTGTTTGTCCTGATCCTTAAGTGTCAGGTATGGCCATGTTTATCATATCTTAAGTTTTAATTGTTTGTATAGTTGTTGGTTTAAACCGGCTTTCAGTCCCGAAATGGCTATCGTGATCGGATGGATTGTAAATACAACATGATTTAAAACATCCCCAGGTCAGTATATGTATGCCGAGCTGGGGAGCGCGACTGTCGGAGACAAAGCAATACTGACTACTTTCGAAATCCGGGGACCAAAAATGTGCGTGACCTTTTGGTATTATGTAACAGGTAATACATTCTTTGTTTCTAAATATCCCCCCCCCCTCTCTCTCTCTCTCTCTCTCTGTCTACGCGCATACGCGTGCGTGCGCGCGAGCGCGAGCACGCGCGCGCGCGCGCGCGCGCGCGCGTGTGTGTGTGTGTGTGTGTGAATCGGTCAGTTCGGGAGAGACAGGGAGAGAAACTTCTCCTATGGCTGGTAAAGGTACCACAACTTGAGCAGTTTGTTATCGGCTGCAGTCAGTCTTACTGTGCATACACCCTTGCTCAGTGTATATGTGCCGAGTTCATTTCGACAGCGCGCCCATCATCCCATTTTTAGTACACAGTGTTTTAGTCGTTACACTAATTCAACTGAACCCGGTACTGTGACTGATCGCCACCATTATGATTCTGTCGTGATCATCATCACCCACTAATGACACTTGTTGCTGTTACCATCATTACTGTCACTGCCATTATGTTTATAGTTGCTGTTGTCCTATTATTACTTATCATATCACCAGCATTACTATACTACTAGTAATAATAGTGATAGTAGTAGTAGTAGAGGTAATAGTAGTGGTAGCAGTAAAAGTAGTGCAGTAGCGGCAGTAGTAGTAATACTTAGGTGTCACAGTTAAGAGAGAGACAGTGAAGTGTGTGTGTGTGTGTGTGTGTGTGGTACCACCCCCCCCCCCCCCCCCCCCCTCCTCGTTTTTTTTTTTTCTTTCCTTTTTTCTCCCTCCCCTTCTTCCCTATTCCAATGGAGCTGTTAAAGCAGTACCTCGTTGATCATTTCTGTTCCTTTCCACCTACATGTGCTACCATTAACATTACCATATTTACCGTTACTACCATCATTTTCATTGACATCACTATCATCACAACCCTCCCCCTTTTCCAATAATATTGTTAGCTTTTACTCATCGATTATTTTTATTACTTTCCACCAATTGTTATTATCACCAATATTATTTTCATTATTATTTCCATAATTATCATTGTCATCATATTATTTTAGTACTATCATCATCAACACGAACATCATCACAAAAAACTGAACTGTATTGTTCCTATTTGTTTAATTCGAATTAACATCACTATCATCATCATCATTATCACCATTATGATTACAATTATTATTGTTTCTAATACTGTTATTTTTACTATTATCACCATTGTAACTGTCGTTACAACCTCATACCTGTTAAAACGATCATGTTTACCAGTATTATTATTATTATTATTATTATTGCATAAGCATGTTTCTTTCATTTCAGCCTACCATCTTTCCAATCTCCTGTATCATGACTCTCATTATTTCATTATTATAATCGTGATTATTATTATCATGACTCTCATTATTTCATGATTGTAATCATGATTATTATTATAACTATTATACACCTCTTAGATTCTATCTTTCCCATGATCTGTATCCTCTCTCTCCTCCTCTTTGTTCTTGCTGTCCTCCCTCTCCCCCTCCTCCTTCCCCTTCTCTTTCTCCTTTCTGTTATTATTTCTTTTTCAATTATTTTATGATCATTACTTTTACTACTATTCTTCTTATTATTATTATTGTCATCGTCATATCATCATTTATCAGTGTTATCATCATCATCCCCACTATCATAGCTGCCACCACAACCATGTTGTTTGACTATCCTCTAACCTCTTTCCTTCTCCCCTTCTGTCAATGTAACCACTATCAATGCTGCAACTTCTGTCATTATATCATCACTCCATGAAAATCTTTTTTTCAGAGATGTCCTATGGAGGTGATTTTTGAGTTTCTGAAAGTGATCAACATTTTTTAAAATCTGATCTAGGATTTCACGGACGAAGTATTGTAATAAAATTCCGATGCGTTATTCGGGAAAAAAAAATATGTGTTGTGTGCGTTTGTTTAAATCCAAATCCATTCTGAGACGACGTTAATAGGGTATCAGCTCTGATATGGCCCTTTGAGGTCGGGCTGAGCTGCAAGCAACATCACTTTTCTCCCTTCATTCAAACATTCCTGCTGCAGGTACAGGTGATGGAGATCTTTCAGTGCGAACACTGAACGAAACAGATTTGTGGAAGAGTGATGATTTGGAAATAAGTTTGTGGCGGCGAGCTCAAGTGGAAATCGGAGCAACCCAGGAACGGGTGAGTGGCAGCGGCTGTTACTCTAGACATTATTTTAAGATGCATTGAAGAGATATTTCAACTCTCCAGAATATTGTTTTATATGACTTCATTTGTCACAAACCAGTTTTTCTATGAGAAATTTAGGCAGCTCTTCAGTCGGCATTACCCAGGTAGGCAGCCTGTTGTGTTAACGAGTTGGGATTGTAAAGCGCGTAGAGCTTAGTCTCTGGCCGAGGGTAGGCGCTATTTAAGTATTCATAATAATAATAATAATAATAATAATACTGGATTTTCAATTATTTTTAACCGTGTAATTTCGACCTTAAACACAAACGATTTGCGATACATACGCTTTCTTGATCATTCAAAAAATCCTTTTGCCTGACTGACCACGATTTTTGTAAAGGCTTATGCGTTATAGGGTTTTAGAAAATGAGTTTATTAATTTCTTTTAAAGAAGATCTTCAAAAGACAAAAGGTATTACTTTGTGTTTGGATATATACTGAAGGACAGACGTCATTCGAATGGAAGATTCCAAAAGTTAAAAAAATGACTGAAATGTTTTTTCCCTATTCTCTCCATTGTCAACACTATCTTTCCTTTTCGACACATTCCCTTTGAAATGGCTCAGTTTCTCTGAATCTGCAGCATGCTTTTCTGAAATTCGTGTGTGTGTACTGTATATCGTGTGTGTATACTGTATAATGCCCACGCTACATATTTTTGAACTGTCACAATAGTGTTCATTCCTTCATAGCAAACTGTTCGTTACGAAGAAGACAGATGCAAATACAGTAGGCCTAACATGTTGAGACCTAACTGACATGTTTGGTCTGATACAATCTGATTCTGAATCCACGCATTTACGTGGGCATAGCCTAGATCAGACCTAATGCTTTGGTACAACACAGCTGACCCCAACCGATCAAGTTGTAACGCAAGCGCGGCAAGGCAGAAAGGCTGATCTTAATGAACTAAATAAGATATCTGACCACTCTCCAGTCTTCCTATCTTGTCAAAACTTTTAGAAAAAGTGGTTCTCCTTTAATCATCCCAACATCATCTTTGAAAAAAAAAACCGCTCAGTGTTCGTCAATTCGCCTACTACGGGACATAATTGAACTTGGAACAGAAACGGCCTTGCTCTTGAACGACATACTGACATCTGTATTTGTCATTTTTGTTTAGGATCTATCTGCAGTTTTCAATACACGTGATCACTGAATTCTCTTCTTACGTCTGAACACAAAATTGGGCATGTGTGACACTGCGCTGAAATGGTTTAGATCGTATCTTTCAAATAGGCAAGAGCTCGTCTATATCAATTCGATGCATTCCTCTAAAATGTCATCAGAAAGCCGTCCAATAAAAACAATGCAGAATCAGCACACATACACACACACACACACACACACACACACACACACACACACACACACACACACACACAGACAGAGAGAGAGAGAGAGAGAGAGAGAGAGAGAGAGAGAGAGAGAGAGAGTGATTGATGATCTTTATTTCCATGGGCAACAGATAAGCAAAACACATGCTTTCTTTTTCATCCAGCCCTTGCCCCGCTAAGGGACAAACTAAGCATGACTTGCGATTTAAACTTACAAAAACTCTTCATAAATACATTTAAATGTTGATGAGTTGTTCCTCCATTAGCATTGAGGCGTAGATGAATTGAAAGTAAAAAAACAATAATGATTCAAACAACAGACACGAATAAAGAAATCGATTACAAAGAAGAAAAAAAAAGCTCCTCACACACAGACAGAATAAGCGATCTTTCTGTTGCTATCAGAGAGAGAGAGAGAGAGAGAGAGAGAGAGAGAGAGAGAGAGAGAGAGAGAGAGAGAGAGAGAAAGTTATATTCCTTTTGTAAATAGTAACATACAACAAACTGCGAAGGATGTTAATTAGACAACTACAATGCATCAATAATATCAACTTAAAAAAACATTTTCATGATGTGGTTACAAAGCAAGACTTGGACGAACAGTACTGCAATCAGTTATCAGTTATCGACATGAATTCCTAGCATCAATAGTCATAACACTTATTTATCATGATGTGTGTATGGGTGCGTGTGCAGGTGCATGTGCGTGTGTGTGTATGTGTGAGAGAGAGAGAGAGAGAGAGAGAGAGAGAGGAGAGAGAGAGAGAGAGAGAGAGAGAGAGAGAGAGAGAGAGAGAGAGAGAAAGGGAGAGAGAGATGCCATCATAATCCTCCTCCTCCTCCCCTCCTCCTACCTTTTTAACTAATCATACACTACACAAGGCTATGATTATTAACTAAATGGTGTTACATCACTAAGCAGTCCTAAATACGAAGAGAGAGAGAGAGAGAGAGAGAGAGAGAGAGAGAGAGAGAGAGAGAGAGAGTATTTTCATTTTTCTTATCCGAAATATTATATGCTAAACTTTACTATGGAATTGGTATAAAGAGTAACAATACATCAGAATAATCAAAAAGCAATCAGGACACACATTTATCACCGTGTAGTTATACCGTTTCAAGAAATCAAAATCAGTAGGACGTCAATCAATTAGTGACAATGCACCGATAAAATCAGTAACCACAACCACACTACCAGAGTAAGCTAAGCTTGATGTAAAGAGATCTATTCTAGGTATGGGAATCTGGACTTTGGTTGAATCCCAAGGGTTTATGTTAGATTTAGACTGAAGAGTTTGTAGTGCTACACCCGACGCAGTTTTTTGCATTAGCAAACATTTGTTGACAGCAAACATTTCTTTTAGCTGAAGAGCCCCTGCTTTAATATAATCCCCTTCACTAAGGCTAGACGATTTTAAAAGAACTGCTTTAAGTGCTCTTTTGTAGACACTCGTAAGAGGTTTCGTGGCATTAGCGCTGGCAGAATCAAACAGTGATGAACAATAATTGATTGAGGAGAGAATATGTGCGTGTAGAACTAATTACCTGGCATGGAGGTTTAAGAAATGCTTAGTCCTGCCCAGCTGATATATTAGTCTGGATATTGATTTACATAAGCTGTGAGGTTGATAAGACCAAGGAAGATTATCATCAATATGTACGCCTAAAACTATATGGCTATCCACCACTTCAATTTTCTAATCATTAACAAAAAAAACAGATGGAGGCTGCGTGGTTATGTTTTGTCTTCTTTGCCTTGTTGTTATCAGCATTATTTTTTTGTTTTATTAGGATTCAGTGACATGTGATTTACATTGCACCAATCACTTAAAATAGACAGTGATACCATAACAAAAGAGTTCACATGAATCCTCAATATAAAGAGGGAGATTATTTGTATAAACTGAGAACAGCAACGGGCCTAACACAGGACCCTGGGTACGCCATGTTGGATAGGTAGTTTCTCTGATGAACTGTTGTTGACACAAACAATTTGTTGACGATCTTCTACGAGTGATGTGACTAGCTGGAAGGTATATTTGGTTATACTATATGATAAAAACTTCCTGCATAATAACCTGTTGTCAATTGCATCAAAAGCATTTGCAAAATCAACAAACAGTGCTTCACAATTTTTATTTTCATTAATGCTGGCTAGCCATTGATCTACTAGGTTTGTAAGTACTGTATGACAAGAATGATTTTTCCTGAATCCCGATTGATTTTTACGTAGTAGGTGGGATGAGTCAAAATGGTGGCAAAGATGTTTATTTATGTGTTTTTCGAAAGGTTTGGACAGAACTGGCAAAATGGATATAGGTCTGTAGTTCAATGGCTCAGAAGTGGCTCCAGATTTGAAAATGGGTGTTATGTTTACAACTTTGAACTGAGCGGGGAGGTGACATTTGTCAATGCATACATTGTAAATGTAGGTAAGAGTTTCACATATAGCAGGTGCTGATAGTTTCAGAATTTTTCGATAAAACCGTCAAGTCCGCGACTTCCTGTCTGCTTTAATTGTCATAAAGCTTGGTGAACATCACTAACTGTCATAGGCGGAACTGATGTAGGTGAACGAATGTTCTTAGTATTGACAAAGTTCTCAGTTTTTTGGAGATCATTTGATACAGTGTTCTTTTCTTTGACAGGGTGTTCTGCAGCTGTTGTGAAACGTTTGTTGAGTTCACTCGATGTTATGCTGATTAACGGACTTACCTTTGACTGTGAAGTTTTCTTTGTAAATTCATTTATTGCTTTCCATATGGACTTCGAATTTTGTTTGTTCGCTACAAGTTCACGGAAATATTTCATTTTTGCTGTTCGTTTGAGTGAACTGACTTTATTACGTTGCCTTTTAAATCCACCCGACTTCCCTTCTGCTTCAAGCAGATCGTCACGTAAGAGACAAGCAACTTGTGTTTCATCAGTCATCCACTTTGGTTGTGCACCAAGTTTAACTCCACGCGTTTTGAATGGCGCATGCCTGTCATAAACAGAATTAAACGTGTATAGCCAGAACTCTAGCGCTTTCTCTGGATCAGTGTAATCATAAACATTTATAAGGGGGAAATTCAGAGGTCAGTGAGAAAGTTATTCTTGTGGATATATCCAAAAGATCTATAAGTGATGTGTTTGTGACCTGTTTTAGGAATTTTGATTACTTTCTTTACCACGTAATGCATACTGGAAAGTTGTCGCTGCATCCATTCAAAGGCACACTTTTCTCAATAACGTTATGTGGTTCAGAAAGATAGATGTGGTCGAATAATGTTTTGCGTGTAGGCGTTACTCGGGTGGGTATGTCTATAATTTGAGATGAGTTTATGAAGTAGTCCTGTCTGACCATGATGTATGGCATTTCAATAGATAAGTGTTGAAATCACTAAAAGTATTAATTCTGTAGCATCAAGCGATGCTGCATCCATCATGCCCGTAAATTTTCCATCCAGTCAGCATTTTCTGATGGGTTTCGATGCACAAATCCGATTTCGATGGGTTTCGTTCTCTTCAACCTAATTACTAACTACACTGCTTCACTTCCAAAACTTTCAAGTTCTTATAATCGTTGAGCATTTAATGTTTCATGAATGTAAATTGGTTTGCCCGTAGATTTGGATTCGGTGGGATCTCTGCATACAATATTGTAGCCAGAAATTAAGACAGTTGCGTCACGGACAATATCTGAAAGTCTTGAATCAGTGAGGCCAAATAATATTATATGAAAGGGACTGACTTGATTATATAGTATAGTGGGTATCTCCTGTAATTATCTTGTATATGGTTTCTGTTTAGATGTCCAATACGTAGTCCGTCTTCCTGTGGCCACGATGAAGATGATTGCATCATTTGTGCAACTAAAACGAATATAGCGAGTATGCACTTAAATATAACCGCAAATGTTTCTGTATAGTACACACACAACACAACAATCCTCAATGCAAAATGATAATGAAATGAGAAACAAGCAAAAGTTAAATTTACAAACAATTGTGAAACAACACATATAATAAAAAGAAAACAATGTTCAATCGTAAAGGATAATGAGTATTGGTCTATGACTCGTAGTCGTATAGTAACTCAATACGGGCACGCGTTACACTCCCAATGGCAGCGAGAACGCACATCTTGAGACAAGAGTAATAACTCGTATAATACTATGCAACACATGTGACAGGTACCCGACAGACTGCAGCAGGCCAGACAAAGAAAGAATCAAACAACAAACAAATACACATAAATACACACATATACACACACGTGCGCAAACGCGCGCACGCGCACACACACACACACACACACACACACACACACACACACACACACACACACACGCACACACGCACACACACACACACACACACACACACACACACACACACACACACACACACACACACACACGTGTGTGTGTGTGTGTGCGCCTACACACACGCATGTAGAAAAACTATTAGACATGCGCTCACAACAATTAGATGTGCACACACACACACACACACACACACACACACACACACACACACACACACACACACAGCACATGGATAATGATGAGAGAGAGAGAGAGAGAGAGAGAGAGAGAGAGAGAGAGAGAGAGAGAGAGAGAGAGAGAGAGAGATGTTTTTTAAATCCCAGTAGTCTCTGTGTTACCGAGAAAACTTTCTGTTTCAGATTTTTTTCGTCGTCACCAGTAGTAGTGGTGGATTCGTGGCCATTGACGATTTGACAGTGTCATCCGATGAATGTCCGT
Source organism: Conus betulinus (assembly GCA_016801955.1). Taxonomy (NCBI): domain Eukaryota; kingdom Metazoa; phylum Mollusca; class Gastropoda; order Neogastropoda; family Conidae; genus Conus; species Conus betulinus. Next base: position 577,027 of record JADBJO010000735.1, read on the forward strand.
TTCATACCAGTAAGGTCGCTAGCTCGCTCCCTGTCCCTGTCTCCCTCTTTGTCTCTGCCTCTGTTTCTCCTTCCCTGTCTCTGTCTATCTGTCTGTCTGTCTGTCTGTCTGTCTGTCTGTCTGTCTGTCTCTCTCTCTCTCTCGCCTCTCTCTCTCTCTCTCTCTCTCTCTCTCTCTCTCTCTCTCTGTCATGTCGCTCTCTACGAAAACATATTACAATCAATAATAATGACTGGATAATTTTTAGTCTCTCTC